>JASANH010000702.1:0-144084 GCA_030248295.1 Mesodorylaimus sp. YZB2_4
TTATGCATATCATAATTATTAGCAGAATCTCGATGCCTCAATGTCAGGATAAGGATCGGGATCCTGACCTATCCCTCAAAGCCGCGCTTATCATATCATGACTGCTTGCCAGCTAATGTGATTAGAAGTCCCGTAGAGAACTGAGTCGGCGCGGCCCAACCCGCAAAACTTTTAAAAAATATGGGGAAAAGTTGTGGGAAAAGTTTGTGGAGGCTTTTACCAAATAGAAATCCGCTCCATAAATCAAAACCGATTTTTCTTCGAAGGAGATGGCATCTTGTCGAGCTCAAGAAAGCATAAGACCAAACATTTCACAGAAGTGCGTTTTGAAGGGGTGTGTATAGCTGAAGTGGTCGGCCGTTTTTGAGAGGGGTTCGCGATAAGTGGTCGGCATGCGGTCAGGGGAGGGGGGGGGGGAAGGGGGGTAAAAAAAACCGAGATTTTTAGCGGTCGACCTTTATTGATGGCCTCTTTGCTCTGAGGGCAGGCGTGAAGTCATGTTGGTTCAAGACGCTCTCTCCCTCTATGTCCGACGAGCGAGATTCTGTTCTGGAAAACGGATAACGTTGACGCCCTACAATCTACTCCCTCGGAAGTCGGCCGATCTATTGAAGTCGCAGCCCAAAGCAGTCGCCAGCGAAAGCGACGCTCAATGGCCAGTGCTGGTCAAATTCATTCATCAGCATCCAAACGGCCGGCCGAAATCGATTCAAAAGCTGATTGATCAAAGAGAAATTTATTTTTTGCAACCTGACGAAGAGAGAAACGTACAATTGAAGAAAGATTGCCCAGTCTGGTATCGCTGTCAGTCGATCATGGCCGTTTGCAAAATGAATAACATAGCCCTTTACATCACCTCCACAATGTGCACTGCGTGCACGCTCTTTATTTAACACTTATAACTGTGTGCGCGATTTTCTTTTTTACTTTACACTACGTGCGCGCTTTTCACCTCACTCTTTGCACTGCACGCATGCTGTTTCCTTTACACTTCACTCTGCCTTCGATTAAGCATTGGTAATCTGAAAGTGACTGATGAAGCACCCTCCTCTATTACTACTTTATTGCAAATATTTCAAGAATTTCGATGTAGACTGGTTGAATGTTGGAGCTGAAGAATCGCGTCCTATGCATTTGTTATAGTTTCAGGTCAAAGCAGCCTTTGTTTCGATTTCAAGATGTCTAATTCCGGGGTGGAAGGGGTGAGGGTTTCTTTATGATGAATTCTAGTGGAGGAATCTGTGACCGACATCGCAATCACCTGATCGATATCTTGATCAATAGAGTGATTTCTAAATACTAGGTTGATGTCCCGATCACTTGAGCAATTCCCAAGTACTAGAGTTATTTCTAAGCAACAGATCGATATCCTGATCAACAGATCGTTATCCTGATCACCAGATCGATATACTGATCAATGTAGTTCTGTCCGATCACTGTAGGTCTTTCTGATCACTAGGGTAGTTTCTGATCACTGTGGTAGTTTCTAATCACTAGAGAAGTTTCTGATCACTAGTTTATTCTGGCCATGTTAAGACCAATATTCCATTTTAATGTGGTATGTGATTTGATTTTTGTAGGCATGACTACAATACTTCTTCGAAATGCCTTGGGCGATAAAATGATTGAAGTGAACTTATGAGATACAGTTGGCTCCTGTGGAACGAGTTCGCGATGAGCTTGAAATTGCCATTTACGACCAGCAGTGGATAGTGGAGGTGGACAGTTAAGGAAGAGCTTTTGATTTCGTGGAAGATGAGGTCGGAGCAGCTGAATCTGCAGGCAGAGAGGACGAGTCATACAGCGAAGAACTTGACGCTGGCGAGCAACCTGAAGATTTGCAGTGGACCTTCGAGAAAAAGAAAGAGATGTGGAGTTCTACAATGCGGGTCAGGAATATCAAGGATCGCATGGAGAGCGAAAGCGACCAGCGAAAGGTTCAAGGCGGAAGACGTATGCATCAGAAAAAAAGCAATATCGCGGTGTTTTGGAGGCCCAATTTTCGCTGTTCAATAAGCGAGTGGCGAATGGTAATACGAGGGCTTATAAGTGGCGGCGTGTTTATGCCATTGTGACGGAGTGGTTCTAGAGACCAAGGACCGACATTCTGCTTGTCCATGAAACCGATTTGCAGCAGTGGGCAGTGGACGCAGCATCAACTATCGGCTTATTATCCCTAGTCGGCCGTCGGTGGGTCTCCAATTGGCAGAGACCGTACGAGGTCGTGTCAAGAAAAGTTAGGAAAGTCTGGGCAGCATCAAAGTTACAAAAGGCGGGCTAAACTGAAGCAGCAGCAGCAGCCGTGTTTCGACAGCAAGTCTTGAGCAAATTAGGCCAATATGATCCAAGGATGGTGCTCAACACCGATCAAAGTGGCTTTCAATTCGAGTACTACAGCGGGCGTACGCTTTCACACAAGGGCGAACATGCAACACCTATCGCTATCAAGTCGATGGCCAAAACGACCCACTCCTACACAATAATGCCCACATTGAGCCTGACTGGCCAGCTGCAGTCGCCATTATTTTTGGTCATCCACGAAGCCGGCGGGGAGATGGGCCAGTGGTGGAGGAGACGTACTTCCGACCATTCAATGTGATCGTCAGCTGCTCGCAGTCTGAAAAATGCCAGACCAGTCACATCGATTTCTACATCTCCAATGTTTAGTCCCAAATCATCACGAGAAACGCCTTGTTGATTTTTGACTCTTGGGGTGGACAATAGCAGCAGGGTAGCTTCGAGAGCCTGGGTGAATTAGGCGTTGGGGTCGAAAAATTGCAAGCATAAAGTATTCCCGATGTCCATATTGTCAAGTGGATTTGTGTTTGCACAAATATTTTGTGCAATATCACGATCATTTGGAAGCCCCTACGAGCGTGTTCGATTGGAGTTGGGTGTGATTATTGGTCTCAATGTTAGTGTTTTTGTTTTGTTTCCGTTTTTGTTGTGGGGTTGATGTTTTTGTTGATGTAAAATGCATTCTTGTTAGCTTACCACCATGGACGAGAGGAGGGGGACAGGCTAAATCAGTGTCAGAGTTATCTGTTTGATCTACTTCGCTTCACCGAACATCCCTTACTCACACTAACATGGATAACGCGATCACATAAATCGATCAACTTTCCTGGGAGGAGGGTCACGTAGATCCCAGGATGAATCACAAGACACAGAATCTGCGCTAGATTCGACTGTGATAACAGGAATCTTCGTTTTTTTTCCTTCTCTTCTTCCTTGCTCCTCTTTTCCCTTCTTCTTCGCTTCCCTCCTGGTTTTCAGCTCGTTTGGATCAAAATCTCGCTTTATGTAACCTGAAAATGTGCCGCGAATAGCTTACGCCTAGCATCCGGCTCCATGCGACTGCTGTGCATACCTCTATCCACACACTCTTGCGTTGTTGGAAATATTGTTTCCCAAAAGTGCTCTGGTGTTCTCGCTTTCATCACAGGTGCGCATGTTAATCGGCGCCGGCCGACTGATCTGATTGACTCGTTTTTGCCTTGACTGTTGGGTCGAATTCAAGGTATCAAAGTACTAAGATAGTCTGTGCATCAGAAAATGTCTGACATTAATCCATTGCAAGCACCTCACCTTCTCACAGGCATAGCATTCGTGCCTTGAAGCTTCGCACGCCCACGTTGACCATTCTTGGCATCCCCTATGAGGACTGATAAGAAACCCTATAAGAACCCAATTTTCTGACCATCTCACGTGTGAGTAAGAAGAATATGATTGGACTTGTAGGAATTCCGACAAGTCTTGACAAGAATTCAGCTCGTATGATTTTTGCCATGAACTTATAAGAATTCTTCCAAGTCTTTGCAGGCAATAAGCATCGTTTCTCAACGCAAGTAGGGGATTTTCCATAATCTTAGTTTGACGTTTGAGTGCTGGGCATTTGCTGGAAAAGACCTCGCATAACTATGGGCTTGCAAGCCTAGGACGGCGTGTTTCTGCTAAAATACCTTTCACTAGTCGCTATTTACCTCTTTATTAGCGTGAAGCAGATATGATTTCAAAAATTTTTTCAAACGCACGTTCACACAACAGGAAAGGCACACGTGATTAGTTATGCTCATCGCTATGCGCGACGTCAATCAAATAGGTTTTCTGCCCTTTTTTAACAAGGATGCAAAAGCATTTGAAGTGGGACAAATTCACCAAACGGGAAACTCCACCATCAACCACAGTGCAAAAAAAAATCCATACTTTCGATCATTTTACAGTTTCCTTAAATCTGAATTCCTAAAAGGAGCGACGTCATCCGTTATATTATTAGAAACCACATCGTAAATTATAATTTTTGCAAATACTTCGCCCTCACTGACAATAAATTGATTGATCTCTCCGAGAAGAGACACCGAGTCGCTCGGGTCATGGAATCGGACGAGGCGAGCTTAAGAGAGTGAGCTATCGTCCGCATCGAGCAGAATGGCGTCTTTTACTGAGACCTGGTCGTTAATGACGACAAAGAGGTCAGATCCATCTGAAACATAAGCTGAATTGAGAAAACATTAGTAGCATCAACTGCAGCTGACTCACCTTCAAGAACTCTAAAAAAACGCCTCACCCGTTGCATTTTTCCCTTTTTCCTCTTTCGCCCACTGACAACAGTGCTGTTGCAAGGCGAAACGCACGATAATTGATTCATGCAGCGAAATGCATTCCTCACCTGACGCACAAATAACCCGTTAAATCCCTGACACACGGAAAATTAAAAATATATTTAGAATATTAATTGAGTATCTCAAAGGCTTTCTTACCTCATTTGCAATGGTGCTGTAATTTTGCACGGGACCCAGAAGTCGCACATATTTTGTCATATGTCAAGTGGCGTGGATGTTGCGGGTGCTGTTTTTCTCGCCAAGAAGGCTCGAAACTAAACGCTGCCATTGATCGACTAGGCAATCCAGTTCGGGAAATTTTGAGAATAAATGTTATCTTGAGTCAAGCGGCGACTGATTTCGTTGTAAAGCACTAGCCAATGCCAGAAGTCGATCCCGTCCTGTCCGAGGCGCAATAAAACATCCTTGAAAATTGGTACTATCGTGTACAAAATCATATGCTTGAATTCGATGGCTTTGCTCTGTTTCCACCGATCCAATGGTTGAACTGCTCGTCGAAACTCGTGAGGAAAACGTATCTGAAAGATGGTATGATTTCAGATTGCCTAGCTACCCACTGGTTACCCTAGCTTACCTGCGATTAAGCTATACTTAGCTCCTGCACTTTTTTTTGCTGATGTGCCATCCTTTCCTGCTGCCCCTCACCTGCGGTTCCAGCAAAGCAGTTAAAAGTCGGTCAACGACACCGCGGTACGAGTGATGCATGAAATCTAATGGATTTTGTTTTCCAATATCCATAAATTTGGTGAGAACAGATTTGCCCTTGAGGCCCATAATCGGCTCTTTGCTGGCGCTCCTTTTGATCTAAATAACATGCACTGTTTCGTTTTTGAATTCAGATTTGATATCGTACTGGGTGTGGTTAAAAAACTTTTCAAGAAAAGCCGTAAAATTGGCTTGGTTTTGTCATAGGTTGCAATGCCCTACATTAGAAAAAATTGGAAAAACCTCGGCGAGCGGATGGTCTCAAAACTTTCAGCAAATGTACCTATCACAGCTCAAAGGTTGTTCTTTGGCTAGCTGATGATTATTATAATCGTACCTATAAATATTTATAAGCTTTCTGATACCATTCGGAGGTTTTCTCTGGCGAGTAGAAAGCGTACAGCCAGCAAAAAGTTCCATCTATTTTTATTCCTTCGTTTTCACAGTCCATACAGCCGAACGAACCATTGAACTGTGTATGTTCCAAAATGCTCGCTCTTGCTGGCAGATCAAATACAGTTGCTAAAATTCGAACTTTGACAGCGTGAATATTTTCAGATGACTAGGCGATTCCGATGTTTTTAAGCCGATCCAGTTTCAAGCGGGACCTAGAGAAAAAATATAACTCAGCAGGGCACACACAACCCGAACAATAATAATAGTTCAAGTATCAAGTAGAATCGACCAGTCGGGCTTGTGCACCCCGAGCCACATTGCCCATAAAATGCAGTTCTCAAAAGAATAACGCATATTTGGAGGCAGTTCAGCGATGACGGAGTTGACTGGCCATAAGCTGCCCGTGCTTGCATACATTGGTCGCGTTCCGTCGGCATTTATAATGAGATTAATTGTTAAAACTCCTTCAGCTGGATTCTTGCCGAACGACTGGTATAATTCTCTATTTGTGACATCAGTGACGTATCCATGTAATTGTGCGACCTTGGATTCATTAATGTATGCAAGCATTGTTGATAGGTACACTTTTATCAATGCAGTGATCTATAATAAATCTAGCTTTCCTGTAAGCCAAACAAGTTCCGGCTGAAAACCACTAACCTGCCGTTCCAAGCTACAGGTAAAATACCGACTGGGGCTTTGCTTGATGTTGTATTTCGAGCAACTTGGTTTTCGACAGATTTTGCCATTAAAAGCACAGCTGTAACTTTCGCAAACTGTTTCGATCGCACTCACAATAGTGCCCCGCTTTTTCTCCGTTTCAACCTCGACAATGCTTCTGCATGCGCGACAGCATAAAAACGCGACTTTAATTGATGGCTTGAGGCAGATGCTGATCAATTTGATGACACCGTCCGTGGCACAGTCGCTGAGCCGAAATCGCCGCTGCAAAGATATGATCAGGGTGGCCACCTGGATCACGGTCGATGAAGAATCGGCTTCGAAGGTATAGGTAAGTGAATTACGAGAGCAGACAAAGTTCAGTAAAAACTGGTATCACTTTTGCATGCAGGTCCTAACTATCTGATAATGTATGGAATCGAGGACAGAAAAGCATTTATCGCTGAAATCGGCAACAAGCATCTTTTTGAGAAGGAAGGCATGATAAAGTATACTCTAGCCGAGCGGCGACAATGGGAAATTTGAACAGAAGTCATGGTCTTTTACGGAGGAAAAGCTGTATTGTGCAAAGTTGCAGCGAAATGTAAGTGGTATGCTTCTTATTCAGGTCGAGGAAGAATGGTGCCCTTGGTCGTACCTGTTAAGCACTTCGTCCGAAGTGCGTCCTCCTTGTGACTAAACAGCATTGAGTTGTAGGCAGCACAGAGGTGGACGCCAAGGCGGAACGAGACAGAGTAGCTGATCAACTTACCATGGAATTTCATTTGGAGGAGAACGATAGCTACCAAGATTCCCACCATGACGATCACGAAAGAAATGGGAACGACGAAGAAGGGGACAGCATCTGTAAGTAAGAAAGCTCTTATCACATTGAAGCTGCACATATACGGCGTTCATGCCTACAGTGGATGGACAACAGTCAGATGATGAGTCGGAATTCGCGAATCCTTACTCACTGAAAAAGCGTACCCAGAAAAAACGAAAAGCCATCTAAAGGCAGCGTCAAGAATTCGAGGCGAACAAACTACTGGCAATATCAGAATCAGCTGCTTTTACTTCAGTACAACCCGTCGAATACAATGTAAGTAACACTTTTCTTTTCACTAATAAGTAAGCCACGACCAACACACATGGGAGCTTAGCATTGGTGTAAAAAGTTCAACATTCAGCACTTGTGGGAGCCAGAGACCGCTCTCTTTTAGGGAGCCGCAATCCTGGAATGCCTGAAACAAATCGATCACAAAATTGATCAGTTACACGAGAACGACATAAAACGGGATATGAAAGCGCCTTGGCGTGCGGTGTAAGGTGTCGAACAAAAAATTAACCTGCACACCGACGAGAGCTTTATGGTACTGTATTTCTGGATATACTTTGCTCAGGGTATTTTCATGCCGAAACAAACCTGCATATTTTTCCAGATTGCGCACGACGAGGTGGAGCAGTTTTTCACGTCAGCTGATGTAAGTTGCTTTCTACAGTTTTTGACCATATAAGGGAATGCGATTGAGCTTTTTGTCTTCAGCAATTGATCTGGATGGGGCAAGAATCGTTTGGTTTCTTTAACATGCTGCTGCATAAGCACAGTGGTGACGTAGCCAGCTTCTTGGGAAAACTGGGATTGGAGATGTGGAGAGATCGAATTTGTTACTACTTTCTGATCCATGCACGCCGTCAGCAAAGTGAAAACAAGCGACGACAACTCAGGCAGGCACTTGGACGACATCGTCCCTGACTGAACCGTCAAACCTTCGTTTTTTGTTTGGGATAATAGTTGTTGTATTACTTTTTGTAATCGGCATTTTGGTTCTTTCGTCTTGTCAAGCCCCAGTATTAATGCTTTTTTGGTTGAAACGCTCTTCCCCGGGCTGTTGCACTTTTTTGTGCTGCGTAGTGGTTGCAGCTCCTGGGGTACTGTATTTCTGGATATACTTTGCTCAGGGTATTTTCATGCCGAAACAAACCTGCATATTTTTCCAGATTGCGCACGACGAGGTGGAGCAGTTTTTCACGTCAGCTGATGTAAGTTGCTTTCTACAGTTTTTGACCATATAAGGGAATGCGATTGAGCTTTTTGTCTTCAGCAATTGATCTGGATGGGGCAAGAATCGTTTGGTTTCTTTAACATGCTGCTGCATAAGCACAGTGGTGACGTAGCCAGCTTCTTGGGAAAACTGGGATTGGAGATGTGGAGAGATCGAATTTGTTACTACTTTCTGATCCATGCACGCCGTCAGCAAAGTGAAAACAAGCGACGACAACTCAGGCAGGCACTTGGACGACATCGTCCCTGACTGAACCGTCAAACCTTCGTTTTTTGTTTGGGATAATAGTTGTTGTATTACTTTTTGTAATCGGCATTTTGGTTCTTTCGTCTTGTCAAGCCCCAGTATTAATGCTTTTTTGGTTGAAACGCTCTTCCCCGGGCTGTTGCACTTTTTTGTGCTGCGTAGTGGTTGCAGCTCCTGGGAGATTGCCGCAGTCCGCCCCGCCACTGCCACCACCTCGAGCGGAGGAAGAGAAGTATTTCACCTGCCGCAAACATGCAGCCGTCTATCCACCGATTCCAAAGTTCTAGAGAAGGTAAGACCCATTATTCTTTTCTTGGCGTGTGGCGTGAGCGCGCGTGGCCGCCGATGCATCACCACGTCCCCGTCGTGGCGGCTGGGGCTTCACACTTCATGGGCTTTAGTTGGTGTTCCGTCACCTTGGATCACCACCTGAAAGCCCATTTTAGTGTATAGTGGCAGAGAGTGATGCGAATGGAAGATGATATATGATAAAATATGTGATAAAATATGTGATACGAGCGATACACGTGTGCCATTGGTTCATGTTAATGTTCATGTTCATGTTTTACCACATCACCAAACGCTTATGCGCACTCGAGGGTGAAGGGACACATTTTACACGAAATAATTTACTGGCCCGCGAGTCGAACACTCGCCCTTAACTGCGCACCTGGCGTGTGAGGCAGACGCCTTACCTATCAGGCCACGAGGCCGCCAGCTTGGTTGCTCACCCTGTTATAAGGGAGATAGGGGAATGATTTTAAGTACTGGTTTGTACTGTGTCAGAGTTAGGGGCATTGGATGCCATCAGGTGTTTACTCCGCTGTTTATGTTTAGGAGAAATCGCATCGCATCTAGATGGAACAAAAGCATGCTTACAGTAACTACTGTGGCGTCTTTTAGGGAGTATTGTATTCTAAATGTGTTCGCACGCAACTGAACCAAAGCATAATGAAAGGCATTCAGCTGACACTAATCTCTATCCATAGCATCCCTCATTACTCCTTCGATCCTCGCATCAATATCGTAGGCATTGCTTGCAATTATGTCATCGAACACTTCCTGGTCAATGACCATAGACTCTTGCGCATCTGCCGCCACTTGGTCGGTGCTAATGTCAGCTGCTGCTCCACCATTAGTGCGTCCTCTCTCTCTCACCACCTCGTCCGCGGCCTCTCTGGCTTGCAGGAGCTGCCTGACCGCGTGTTTGGCCTTCCTGCCCAGCGATTCTTTCGCGCTTCTTGGCGTAAAGCGAAAACCAACCAACCGATTTGAGTTGGGGTCAACCAGTCGTCCATGTTTGGGAACAGCAGCGTGTACACCTTCGCGACACTCCTACAGCCAAAAAAGGAAAAAGGACAACTGTGCTTCTAAACAAATCCCATCAATTTAAAAAAAAACCCACATAATTAAATCGTCTCCCAGCAAGCGAACAACCCTAAATATGCACTGTAAATAAACTCAGTTGGCCCAACCAACCGATCACGTTACCCAAATTAACATCGTCAACACTTTACACTCTTATGCTCACCTTTATTGCACCCAATATCGAATCTTAACACTCCAAATTCAATTTCTTTAAACTCAATATCACGACACACGACTGCAACACATGAAAAAACGACTGACACACGACTGACACTTTAATATGCCCAGACCTCCTTATCAGTGTGAGTATCTTAAGCATATGCGCTGAGCAGGCAGCCACGAGAAATTAGAAAAAGAGCACCGAAGTATCATTTATTTCCCCCAACCAGTTCTGACTCCCCCCTTGGGGTTGTTGAAATTTCGCATCAGAAATAGCCCTGTTACAGTGAGACTGCAAGGGAGGTGAGCGTATTTTCCTCACTAAACCACACTTCAGTCATCCAGCTTTTTTAGGCTTTTTATCAGGTCGAGTTTCAGTCATTATAAATAAGCTGAAATTGATGAGTGCATTCGTTGTTTTTATACGCTTCAAGTAAGGTCAGCCTGGACTATCATCACGATTTGAGCAAATGTTGCTGTTGTCTCTTTATCGCTACTGCTTCATCGCAGATATGATGGATCAGAATGTGCCGACCGTGCTCATGCATATCATAATTATAAGTGGAATTCCGATGTCTCAATGTCAGGATCAGGATCGGGTACGCGAGAAGCGGTCGGCATGCGGTCAGGGGGGGAAGGAGGTCGAAAAATCAAGATTTTGAGCGAAATCAAGGCCTGAACGCAAAACGCCATGACTGCATAGTACAATGCAGGCAAACACCAATTCACGCTCGCGATCACCCTTCCTTCCCCCCCCCCCACCAAACGACCGCGCCCCCTAGCGATAACTTTAATTTTATCGATTATCTAGCGATCCGATCAAAAATCGAATGTAACATTTTCATTAGTTTTGTAGAGCTCGAAATCGTCTACAACTATCGTGTAAGGGTCGAGGGTAGACCAGTTTTGACCCAGCTACCGTGAAACGCCGGGCCGCTTCAGTGCCTCTGATCAAAAGTGGCGAAAAGAGCTTTAACTGCGAATCCCTGCATTCTTGAAAGATGTGGCTTTTGTGATGGGTGAAACTCACAGGACGAGGAAATTCGCAATGGCTCGTATTCATGTCGAACGATGCATCGGGCATCGGGCACCTCAGAGGCAGCGGGAAATCCGCCCTGCTCTTAGGCACCACCGACAGGAACAGAGACTACACTCGTTCCTTGAATTCGGCCAAAACCAACAGTTTGATAGTCCGTTGCTTGCAACATATTTCGATTGTGCCAAAGATTTCCTCTCTCGCCTAGAAACCAGAAACCTGTTCAGTCGATCTTCTTTACCCGCTTGGATGAAACGTAGGTTGCGTCATGGTCAACATTGCTGACTCAGTATCCAAGGTAGTGTAGACCCCCTTCAAAAATTTTTTGGAAAATTTTGTAAAGGGGGCCTTGCCCCGCCTGGCAAGGGTGTGCAGGTAGCTAGCTACCTTTGCTGTTTTTGACCGCCCCCCATTTTTCACATGGCGAAGACCCCCTCTTCTGCCCGGCAAGGATGTGCAGGTAGCTAGCTACCTATGCTGTTTTTGACCGCCCACCCCCCCCCCCTCTTCCCCCCCCCCCTATTTTTTACATGGTGACCCCCCCCCCCCCCTGTTCTGCCCGGCAAGGGTGTGCAGGTGCTACCTATGCTGTTTTTGGCCGCCCCCCCACCCCGTCGAAAAAAAAACATTTTAGTTTTTCTTGCTAAAGACCCCAACAAAACAAAAAAAAATTTTTCGGGAAATTCGAATAGCAAAGTGCAAGGAACTACTTATCACTCGACACCGGGTTAAAATGAGTTGCTTGGTGACAGACTGCAGGTCATCTAGTTGTTCTTCTTCTATCACGACATCAACTCCAGCTTCTTCGTGGACAAGCTTGACACCAGCGAAAACGTCGTGCGCTCCCTCATTGCCCTCAGTTAGTTCTCTCGGTCTCTTTCGCCCTCTTCCATATAACCCCCGCTGTCAGTCCTCCTTTCTCCTTTATGCACCCACGCTTGCGCATTCAGAACCGCTGGAAACTGCTCTAACTTTGGTCCATTGATCCGAATGTGCATATGATGCTCTAAATGGAATGAACTCGAATGGAATGAACTCTTACATGAATGTTGAGTCTTACACGAAGGTTTTCATATCTAAATTATTTTTTAATATAGTTTTAGAAATCTGCCCCCTTACTTGCAAATAAACTTTTCTCTGGTTTGACCAACGCGATAAATGCACGCTTGTTTCTCCAATGCAGGGTTTCTGAAATCAGGAGAAGCTAGATCATATTCACATGAACCAACGGCCATACCCACCAAGAAAAATATACTAAAACAGTTCCCTAGACGTGACAGAAACAAAATCTTGGCGTCAAAGAACATTTGCACCAAACATCACCTACTCTGCCTCGCATCCTTACCAACGCAGCTCAATAACGAACAAGTGATTGCCACCGACCAAATTCACGCAAACACCACCAGCTGTGATCGACAATAACACGACCTGAAGCAGATGACACATCAATACAGTGCCAGTCGCGCCCAAGAGATGAACCCATCTTTCTCATATTGACTTCACCACAGAAACAAACGAGTCTCTCACCTGAGGCCCACCGCGGACGTTATTAAACTGATCGATGCGCCTGCTGCTGCACGGGAAAACTGGGTCTTCCGATAGTACGTGCTTTAACCCGTCTCGAGGCACCATTGTAGGACGTTATAGTGCGAAACAGCCGCCGACGGAACGACTGGCGGGCGCTGTCTAAAAGCACCCGTTGGGTTTATCGATGGCACTAATTCGTTCGTTTTACCCGAACCGAGACGTTGTAGATGATCTGTCTCGTTCACCCGTTGTTTCTTCACCTGTTGTCGCGTTGTTGCTACTTGAATAGGTAATTTCGAATGGCCTGATGGAGGGGCGAACCCGTCCATCGTTTGACCAGCGCCCTGAGCGGAGGTAGTGTCCACCCGTTGGCGCGTATTGAAATTAGCTCGAATCTTAAAATCACACCCTCAAAAATATACTTCGCGCCATAAGAGCTTTCGAAAAAACCAACTCTTTTGTCTGTAGCTTTAGTGGCTCTTGCTATGGACAGGACTTAAGTACTTCGTCGGCGTCGTCGTCGTCGTCTTCCGTCGTCATCTCTGGAACAGCAAAACGTGCATTTTGGATCTCGAAAACGGCTGAACCATTTCGAAGGAAATTTTACACGATCATTGGCCATGGCAAACATAGCTCACCCCCAAAATTTTGTGCATTTTTGTTGATTTGTTGTCGAGTTATAAACGATCAAAGTTGTCCGCTTAACATTGCGCGTCTGTGTGGCTGGGCTAAACAGGCAGCTACCGCGCCTGTTGATTATGCTTGGGTGGATAGTTTCCACCTTTCGTCTTCTCCGTCGCATCCATGTCGAATCGATACTGCGTGCCTACGCGTCAGACACGCGGAAATAAAAATAACGCGCGTCCAAGGTCTCAGACACGACCTGGCACGCGGCAAACTGGCGAACTGCCAGAACAAACAACCAAAAGGGTCTTTAGTGGCTCTTGCTATGGACAGGACTTAAGTACTTCGTCGGCGTCGTCGTCGTCGTCTTCCGTCGTCATCTCTGGAACAGCAAAACGTGCATTTTGGATCTCGAAAACGGCTGAACCATTTCAAAGGAAATTTTACACGATCATTGGCCATGGCAAACATAGCTCACCCCCAAAATTTTGTGCATTTTTGTTGATTTGTTGTCGAGTTATAAACGATCAAAGTTGTCCGCTTAACATTGCGCGTCTGTGTGGCTGGGCTAAACAGGCAGCTACCGCGCCTGTTGATTATGCTTGGGTGGATAGTTTCCACCTTTCGTCTTCTCCGTCGCATCCATGTCGAATCGATACTGCGTGCCTACGCGTCAGACACGCGGAAATAAAAATAACGCGCGTCCAAGGTCTCAGAAACGACCTGGCACGCGGCAAACTGGCGAACTGCCAGAACAAACAACCAAAAGGGTGCACTCGGCGAGGATACTACTCAGCCAAGCCTGAAACCAGCGCGTGTCGATGTCCAAAGTAAAGTTTAGGCTGCACGTGCACGTCGAACGTCGACGGAATCTCACTAATCGAAAAATCGTTCGATCAATTAGAAGACAGCGCAAACCGGCGCTACCCAGACCAACACGCTTAAAAACTTTTAAATTGTGTTGCTAAGCTAACCCCAACGTGGTTGATCGTGACGCCAGTTAAATCCTTAGCTCGCCTCAGGATAAAACTAGGGCTGACCAGAGGATGGCTCAAGCCACAGGAACCAACCCACACAGTCCACGGACACTTCTGGATATGCTTTACTATCCCACACCAAGAAGGCCGTGTGGACTCACAATTCGGGGAGCAGCCGCACGTGTCGGCCGTCAAAGGGGTTCTGACGGATCTGAGCCCAGAGTGCTCACAGAGCAAGTCTGGACCAGGAACTCAAGACCAGTTCTCTACCGATGCCTGCAATCAGACCAGTCACTCGACCTCGACTTCGCACTTGGTCTCTTGCTGGCCCTGACTTAGGAGAGGCGGACCAGTTCCCTGAATCGTGCACTCATAGGCCAGAGGGCATAGTCCATGCCTATTTAACATTCGAATAAGTGCAGTAGATGTCGAATGACGAAGACGGAAGCCATGTTGATTTCTTAATAGTAGTGTATTCGTATTAATCTTGATACCCCATTCTATCATGTGAGCCCTCTATTACATCTGATTGGCTGATGGGCGGAGTCACGTGACCGCTAAGCCACGCCCCCTCGCTCTGATTGGTCGGCCGCGCGGGGGCTTGCGTGACGTCATTGAGCCGGCTAGCAAGGCGATCCCCCCCCCCCCCACCGCGGCGTCTAGACAGTTAAGCGGCTATTGTCTTGGCGCGGGCTAATTAATTAGGCAAAAAAGTTGATTACTTTATTAGGCGGGCGTTAGCCCTTTCCCTTCTTCCACGCCGGGCCGGCCAACGACAGCTGCTAGTTCGATTCAAATTTAAGATTTCGAAATAACTAGCTGGCTGGGGTCTCGCGCGCCCGTCTCCTAGCAACCGTAAGACGGGTAATAATTCAAAGAAGTAGAAAAGTCATTCGGTGAAGTTTTGTGGAAAAAAGACTATAGTCGACCAGGCTACTTTATAAAATTTGAAAAACCAGCCGGCTTGGGTAATAGCTGGAAAATACTGACTGATAAAAGCGAGTGGCTAGGTGTAGTTACAATATTTTAGAAATATGCTTCTCTCGAAACCCTCGATGGGTGTCTAGAAAACATCACGTGCGTGGCTACGTTGGGAAAAACCGAACCTACCCTACTGAACGAAAATGAACGAATGAGGTCGCCGCGGACGAGACTGCTATTGTATGTGCGTTTTGAACCAATAATGGGTGTGGCAAAACACGTGACCAACAATGAATGAAGGGGTCCGCTATTGATTTTTCTGTCTTTTCAGCTTTTAGACTTACGTTAGAGCTGATGAGAATTACAGCTGACTTACGCGAAAAATGAGTCCCATAAATTGCCTCCTCGTTGGTTTCATCGCGCATGTAAGTTTCCATTTCATAAATTATCTCAAAATGTTGCTAAAAACATATTTTTAGTATTTCTCCTATTCTGTTCTGGCTGTGGCCGAGTGCAGCTGCGTGCAGCGAGATGCGAATCGGACTACCATGTTGAAATGCGTTGATGGACCTGTTTTGCGCTTTGAGAAGTACGAAAAGTGCCCCTCGGCTAAAATCGCGTTGTTCTATCGAATCAGTGATCCATCGGGGCTTTGGAATCACGTCAACATATCTGCTCAGTTTGAACGTATGAACTGGTTGCAAGTACATTTGAATCGAGAAATCTGCGCCAAGGTTCTGCCAAAGTCGATTATTTAACACGTTTTCTAGTGGACTCGAGAGCAGCTGCGGGTGCCAGAAGACTTTGTTGAATGGGTGTCGCATAGACTGTATCTAACGCTTTCCTTGCTTATTTTTCAAGACGTGAGAAAGGTGAGAACCGAAATTCCAGCCGGGAATCCCACAGTCAAGATAAATTGTCCAACTCCAGTGCTGCACTCGACGTAACGAGGTCAATCGATGTGGCACGTAGAAACAAGAAAAGACGTGTGGAAAGTTAAGTTTTTAAAATTAGATCTAGTTTTGGGGAAAGTAAGTTGTTTGTATCGACAAAAATGTTATTTTATGACTCTGTCAGATACGCCAATGGGTCGAGGAACGAATGTGCTGGCGCGATTCCTCTCAGCAGCACCCGCAGCACTGGCTGAGCAATACCTTTTTCGAGCAAAGTACCCCTGCGTGGAAGAATCAGCTGACGTGTATCGCAGCGTGCACAGTACTGGTGCCATTTCACGGCTAACACTTCGACAGTAGTCGAAAACTCAACAACTACTGGACCACGTGGTGACAGATTCTTTCTAAAGGACATTTTACTAATTTGTTTGGTATTTACTCTAGTGGTCGCGGGAGTTGCTTCGCTAGTTGTCTTTGTTCTCCGCGGAAAGATATCATCGATTCGTGGCGTTGTGATTGGGTCATCAGAGGTTTAAAAACAATTCTGAATCAAATCCAAGTATTGGACTGGGTGTTGCGTCATAGAATCGTGCATCATAGTACAGTACATGCATCTCTCTGCTACTCTGTTGTTTGATTAGAACCTAAACAGAAAACCTAGTAGGTACAGTGCATAAAAGGTGTGCGGGGTAAGACATTCAAACATTCATGCGAGGAATATTTTTCTCCATTTATACGAAACTATCACGAAATTATGGGAAACTAAAATCTAAAGCTTGCTGCTAGGACGGGTGTGGATGATGCTGTTGCTTTTGTCGCTGCTGCAGCAGCCACAAAACGACGGCTTGATCTATTTCCAGTCGCCCTGCTGCTGAACAAGTCCCGTGTTTGAATACGTAACGGCTAGCAGAGAGCGAAAATCAAGTAATGCGAGGCATCAAGGGAATCTAAAAATTGAAAAAAACGTAAATGTACGCTTAGGGTAATAAATAAATAATTACAATTGACTCAGATATGCGTTTCTAAAAAAGCGATTGATGCTATTGCAGCCAGCTGGTGGTGTCTGGGTGAGTCAAACACCATCCATCTGTCCCTTGGTTGTTTTTCAGGTCGCGAGCTTCGCGTCGCATCAACTAGCCGCGTTGCGCATGGGGGGGGGGGGGCGAGCAGTCGGTCGGGCTTTTTTCTCTCTGCGACGCCTCACATGTGCCTCTCATAAAACGCGGTCTCTCTATGCCTACTACGTAAGCAATCGATATCAGTGCCTACACCTGTGGCTCCTTGGCTGGTGACGTGGCGGCGCTCGTCTCTTTTATGCAAAGTCTACCTCGGTATTCTGGCAAGTTATTTGCAAGACATCAACTTCCTCCGATTATTCGTCCTCATCAATTATTGGAACTTTTCTCATTTCATATCACCCTGGCACCCACCGGCAAGCGGAAAGCTGGAAATTCACCAACTGGTATCTCACCTCCTACAAAACAACAATCCTCCATCACCAAGTTTTTCCTGGACTCGGCAACGAAATTAGTGGATATCAACAATATTACGACAGCCATGTCCGAGATGGACGTTGCACCAACGACCACCAATCCGGCGGCCCCTGTCACCATTGGTGATTTGACGAAATTTTTCGATGCTTACATCAAACCAATGAACCAGTTGGTAGAGGAACAAAGGACGGCGACAATAAAAATAGTGGACCAGGTCTCCAAGATTGATCAACAGCGAGAAGTTGTGGAGCGCGAAGTGCGATCATCGGCGATCTGCATTCGGAATTTTCCTGCGGACAAGTTCGACCTCCAGCCAAAAACGTCTTTCAAGGCCCCTCCAGTAAGACAGTTCCTCTCCGAAATCATGAAAGTTCCTGGTGCCTTGGAATTCGTTTTCCGCACGATTACCGTTTTTCCGAACACTAAGGCTCCTGATCGACCAATGGTCAAGATTGATTTCGTCGACTCTGAGGCGCGAGAGCTGTGTTGGCAACATGTGAAGAGCCTCGCCGAATACAACAGTGGACGCCCCAAACGCGACAGAATTTCGTGGCAGCGAGACTCGACTGAAGCCCAGAGGCGTGCGGCAAAAAGACGATGGGAGTCCAAAGGAAGAAACGATCGAGGGAAAAAGAGTAAGAATGTGCACGATAATTATCATATGCATGATTCTTCACCTTCCAATGACATGAGCTGGAGCCTGGGGTTTTGTTTGATGGTAGGAATATGACAGGTTTCTGGCAGAGGTTTGGCTGATAGACAGACGGGTTTTCATGTTGTGCTCTTTGCGTGGTATGTGTGCGCAACGTTGCCCCCCACCCCGGCTCCTTTTTTTTTCCTTGGTCTTTTTGTGCTTTGGTAGGATGTCATACGTGGCGTGTGGGTGGGAGGGAGCAAACGAAAGAACGCATTTCATCACTCACAAAGGGTAAAGAACCAAGAAGCCGTACCAAGTCCTTGGGGGGAAAGGGCCGAGGCGCATGTATAAAGTACCGTACTAAGTTTGCCTCAGGCAACGCCCTTCGCCTCAGCCTGAGTACTCCCGATCTAGAGCTGTGCTTTGATTGGTATGTAGTATCGATGCTTTAGCATCACGGCCCACTTAGGTGGAGCCTTTAAGTACTATATTCTTCCGTACCGTATCATGGCTCAGAGGTTATGTTTGGCTTAATCCATGGCAGGCTTTAGGGCCCCAGCTCCCTTTGGGGTCAGAGTTCTTGGGACAGGCCAAAGCACGCACTGTACTAAGTTCGCCAGTTATCGGCTGGTGGCATCCTCGCGGCGGCCCCGCACTAGTGAATTCTGCCCGAGGGTAGCAGGGTATCTGTAGCCAGTCACTCATCAGCCATGGGCCTAGAAAAAGAAGCAAACCAGCACAGCAGGAAAAGAAACTAGGCAACAGAAAAAAAAAAAAAAAGGAAGAAGGCAAGGCGACCAAATACCTTCCGCCAAGGGAGCAAAGAAGACTACCCCCCCACCCCAAAAAAAAAAAAGAAAAACGCCACACTCAACAAGACTGCTTACCCAAAGACCGAGTTGGATAAGGACGGAATCGGCGTCCACTCGAGGCACGGAACATGGTCCAAACCGACAACGGGCAATCACACGAAATCTTTTACTACGGCCGACGCACACGTGAGAAATACGAAGATCACGAATGACTACGACGTACCAGCGAGTGACTGCAACTCTACTACTGACTGAGCATGGCAGAATGGGCTCCTTATATACATTTCTAATACACATGGGTATAGGGTGCAACCAGTTTCCTAACCTAACACAAACGACCTGATCTTACACATCCTAGAAATTCCTAGGTCGCTCAGCAAGTTGGGCGATATGCAAATCACACTTACATACTAACCATAGGGGGGGGGGGGGTTGGATCCCCTTGCCTCACGAACAACATGTTTGTGCACACCTAAATCAGGTCCTACTGCATTATGCAAAGTGCCCTCTACTGACTCGAATTACGAGCGTGGTTCCGTCATATCCTATCCTGATTGGACCTTGCCCCCACACCAAAATATCCACTGACGTAGCGCAAGGAACCGACATTGCACACGCCGGGGCATTGAGACGAGTCGTCCTCGACCGTCTGTTATTTTCTCCAGTCCTGAGCTTGGTACCGTCGAGTTTGAAGCAGATTTGATCGTAGGCCAGGGCGACGGGGTTGAGTGGGCTGGGATGCGGCAGGTTCTGCCGATGCGGGATTGACCACCTCGTTTCTGTCCGCGCTCCGAGCTGCCTCCACAGTCTGTGACTTCTTCCTGCAGGACCGTTCAAGTGCTAATCGTTTGCTACTGTCCTGCACTGGTGACGTGGGACGAACAGATAATGGCGACGGTGACTTTGCTGCCACTGGCTCTCAACTCTTGATCGGCGACGTTGGTGGCGTCTGAAACTCTGGTGACACACCTCGCCCTATTTCCTCTTGCTGCTGCATCAATCGTGGTTGCATCACTGGTTTGGGCGATGTCTGCTCTGCCGACTGTTCCGGCACTTGCGGTTCCTGTGGCACCTGTTGCTTTATTCCCTGTGGGTTTGATGGGGATCCCAGCGTCGACGTCGTGTTGCCTAAATCCAAGAAAATTTCTTCGTCCTCCTCATCATTTCCTGGCGGTAATTGCCAAGGGGCGTGACATGGCTTCAATCGATTGTTGTGCACTAATTTCCGCGGAGCCGTGGGTTGATTCCACAATCGTATCACACTGTCCACTGCGCTTGGTTTCGCCAAGATAATATATGGCCCTTCCCATTTAGCCTGTAACTTCTGACCCTGGCCCTTAGGTACCGCTTGCAGCCATACTAAATTATTGATTGGGAAATCCATGCATTCCTTATCCCTATCATAATGCCGCTTCTGTCTCTCCTGCGCTTCTTGCAAATTGCGGCGTATGATCGATTTCATAGCTTCCAAACCTGCGGCAATATCGTCCGCATAATCTTTCGTTTTCTTTCTCTCCGTCATTTGCACCGACAGCTCTCCAGGGATCCGTGGTTCCCGACCGAATAAGATTTTGTAGGGCGAATATTTCACAGATGATTGAACTGAAGACCGATACGCAAACAATAGGAACGGCAATGCGGTGTCCCAGTCCGTGCCAAACTGCTGCGTGTGAATGCCTAGCAGCGTTCCTAAAACTTTGTTAAAGCGTTCGGTCAGTCCATTGCACATTGGGTGATAAGCTGTCGTATTCTTTTTCTTGATATCGCAGAGCTGACAAACTTCCTGCATCAGGTTTGATAAAAACTCTTTACCTCTGTCAGATACTAATTCCTTGCAGCTACCATATCTGCACAGAATCTCTCGCACAAACGCTATCGCGACTGTCCGTGTTTCCTTGTTGGGTAGTGGCACGGCCTCTACCCACCGCGTGAAGTAGTCCGTGAACACAACAATATACTCATTTCCTCTTTTGGTGCGTGGCAGTGGGCCCATCAAGTCAACTCCTACTCGTTCCCAAGGGCCTGCTGTGGCCGGCATTGGCTGTAGAGGCGCTGTATTTTTACGAGCTGGGTTTTTAAAACGAGCGCACCATGAACACTGTTTGACGTATCTTTCAACATCCTGGAAATAACCATCCCAATAGTATCGTTGTGCGACTTTATCGAATGTTTTGCCTATGCCAAAATGTGCTGCAAATGCGTCGCTATGACACTGCTGCAGAATGTGGCCCGTCATATTCCGAGGAATGACCACTTGCAAAACAGGCTCAGCATTCTTACTCCACCGCATAATATGCACCAGAAGATCATCCTTCATTATGTATCGAGGTTTCTCCAACAGAAACTGACGCGCCAAATGTTCATCTTTTGGTAAAATACCAGCTTCGACGAAATCAATTCTGGCCTTTAGCATACTGTCACTACGTTGTTGTAAGGCCAACTCCATCAGTTTAGCATGTTCCTCCCATACATTCAAATCTACTTGTGAGACTTCTCTTTCTATTGCTGCCATAGTGCTATCTAAGCTGGCTCTCGACAGGGCATCTACATTCGCATGTTTCTTTCCCGGCCGGTACCGAATATCAAAATGCATCCCAGTCAAGTTGGCAATCCATCTTGCAAAACGGCCTTCATGGCTTTTGTTCTTGAAAATCGACACGAGGGGCAAGTGATCAGTTATCACTGTAAACTTCTGTCCATAAATATAGGGACGGAATAACTTCACAGCCCAATATAGTCCTAGTCCTTCCAGTTCTGTGACAGGATATCTCGTTTCACTGGACAACAAGGTCCTGCTAGCATATGCTATTGGGTGTTCCTGTCCCTTCTCGTCTAGCTGGGATAAGATTGCTCCAAGACCTTCTCTGCTTGCGTCTGTCGAAATGATGAATGGCTTCTTAAAGTCGGGATAAGCCAAGATTGGCGCTGTCGTCATATGATGCTTCAAGCTCTCGAATGCCTTGTGCGCCTTCTCCTCCCATACGAATGGGACACTCTCCTTGGTTAGCTCAAATAATGGCCTGGCTATCTGCGAAAAATTTTTGATAAAACGTCTATAAAACGTACACATGCCCAAAAATCGGCGTACTGCCTTACGATCTCGTGGGACTGGCATGTCCCGTACTGCTCTCACTTTACTGTCATCCGTTTTCAGACCTTCCGCTGATATAATATGCCCCAAGAATGGTATTTCTTCTCGTAAGAAATGGCACTTTGGAAGCTTTAGCCGAAGCTTCACTTTATGGAGACGTTCCAACACCGCTTGCAGGCGTTCCTGATGGACTTGAAAATTTGGTGCAAAAATCAAAATATCATCCAGATAGACTAAGCATCTCTTATACGTCAGGTTTGCTAAAACCGCGTTCATAAGTCTTTGGAAAACAGCTGGTGAATTCGTAAGCCCGAAAGGTAAAACCTTGAATTGGTAGTGGCCCCCTCCAGGGACACGAAATGCTGTCTTCTCTCTATCACCTTCCTTCAGCTTTATCTGCCAGTATCCCGAGATAAGGTCTAGACTTGAAAAGAATTTTGCTCCAGCAATTGAATCGATCAGATCATCCATTCGTGGTAATGGGTGTTCGTCCCGTACTGTGATGGCATTCACTGCCCGATAATCGATGGCGAAACGATACTCGCCCGATTTCTTACGTACTAAGCATATAGGGCTTGCCCAAGCACTGTGGGAGTCCTCTACTTGCTCTCCCATTTTCATTTCTTGCACCATTTTTTCTACCACTTCTCTCTGTTTAAATGGCAGCCTTCGAGGTGGGATATGGACTGGCGGGTGATTTCCTGTGTTGATTGCATGTTCAATTTCGATATTGGCTGGTTTCAACTCCAACGTGCTAGAGGCGAAAATACCCTTCTTTGCCCATGATTTCAGAAAATCCCTGAACTGCTGTTTCTCGGAATGGTTCACTAGTGGGTTATCAATTCTCATGTCCTCTATGTATTTCACAGGATCTTCTTTCTTATCTGGTCTATTGTCCAGGTACATGTCCGTTGGTACCACTTCTGCGACCTCTTCGACATAACCCAACAGTGTGCCGGCGGCTAACTGCACCGGATTCTGAGATCCATTCATGACTTGTACTGGAATTTGCCCATGCTGGGTTCTTCCTACACCGTGTGCTACCAATATGCACGTATCTTGTGTGAGGGGTTCATAGTTGGCTCTAAAGCAGACTGTTCTATCTTCGCTCTGTTGCTGGGTCTCACGACCCCAGACAAATTTTTCTGTTGAAGGTGAAATTGTAACCGTCTCTGCTAGACAAATGGCGTTCTGCATTTTGGCCTGTGCCTGAAATCTGTTATCCTGTATTTCCTGGCACGCAATCACGGCTGAACTGATAGACATACGATGTGAGAAGTCGAACTGAATTTTGCCTAACTTGGCCATAAGATCTCGTCCTATAACTACTGGCATTGGTAAGCCCTCCAATACCAGGAAACAATGTAAAAGCGTTCTGCTGAACAAATTGACTTTACATATGACCATATGCTTAGGAGAAAATGCACTCCCATTGATAGCTGTCATTGGTGTCGGCTCGCATGCTTTAATTTCAAGTTCTGGGCAATTTCGTGTCAATGCTCCGAAAAATCTCTCATTGATGAAACTTTTCCCTGCACCTGTATCCAACAGTGCACGTGCTGAGATGTGAGCTTCTGGAAATGAGATGGATGGTAATGCCGCAGGGACTGATGTGCGATCTAGTTCTGCTCCTGCTAGTTCCTGTACTGTTTTCTTTTTCTGACGCCAGAACCGATTCCTCAACTTCTTCAGTTTACATAATTCACCAAAAGTCCACCTTCTTGTCAAAAATATTATGCGCAGACCAGGGCATGCCTTTGCTAAAGCCGAGATGGGCCTAAGCAAAGAAAGTATACCAGGGAAAATAGGCGGCCTTCTGATCACGATATCATTTTGCTGCCACGGATGATTCACGACTTTTCAGGTGGCGGACGTATGCCCGTTTCGCGCTCGATGCGAGCATCCAACGATTCGGGTGGCGGCAAAGTTGACCCACCACCCTAGAGAGCACCAAATGCCAATTAGAAATTTGCTAAGCTGGAACAAGGTAAAGAAACGTGGTTTTACCTCTGAAGTCAATGGTGGGTCCTTCTCCGAGTTTGTATTGGACGTATTTAATGGCGTTAACATTTGCGGAGTGGTCAAATCTGGTGGGCTACTCGTGTTGTCCGGTGTCTGCGAACTGTTCGTGTTGCCAACATTAGCCGGCGTGGTTGGCGGTAACTGATCGGCCGGATTTGCTGGAGGACCCATTGGTGGGTTCAGTGGCACTTGATCGTTCGGTTCGGTTGCCTGCATATCAAAATGGGCATATTCCTGATACGGTTCGTACGATTCGAACGTGTTACTTTCCATAGACCAACAGGCATAGTCCCCGAAAGGCTCGAAAAACTCCTCGTCCATATCAGTGACCTGTTCCGTTCCCTCCGTTGCTACGTTCTGAGAACCCGAGTTTCCAGGTTGAAAATTACGACTCTGAGAGCCATTGCTTGGGTTAGGATGGTAGGTACTTCCCTGACCTCCTCTATTTCCCCGATTGGGCATATTTCCCCTTTGATTCATATGACCTCTGTTACTCACGGTGTTACCACCTGAATTCAGCAGGACAGGTTCTTGTCCTTGCAAACGTGCTTTAGCCGCACCGAAATACGTGCAGGCGCGCAAGTAATGATTGGCACGACCACAATAATTGCAACATTGGCCGTTGTTCTGAACAAAGCCTTGACGAGCACGGTTCCACAATCGGCACTGATCAAATGCGTGTGGGTAACCATCGTATTTGCAGAGTTGAGGCGGATTCTGCTGTTGAACGGACGTTCCTCCTCGACCAGCGACGTTGCCATTATGGCCACGGCCACGGGCGCGGCCACGAAAGCCTCCACGAAAACTGCCACGAGTGCCGAGAACGGCTGCCAAACTGGTCGACACGTCACCAATGGACGGATTGGATATTATGGCTGAAGAGATAAGCGAAAATGTGCGTTGATCCATTTCAGCCGTTTGTGCGGCAGCTACTACTTCCTCAAGAGTACCTCCCATTCTCAGATAGCTCGCTTTCCATAATTTGAAATTAGGATGATTTTTATCAGATACTTTAAAACCTGCTACAAAACGTTCCTTCAAAACTAAATTTTGAGCCTCTTCCTGTTCTCTCGGATATGCTTGTTTCACCAACTTTCTTAACTCACGGAGATAGTCCGAAATGGTCTCCTCTTTCAGTTTTTCCCTCACAGCAAACTGCTGGCGGAACAAGGCAATCTGATGCGGTTGAGTCAAATTAGCGATCAGGAAATTCTTAGCATGCTCGTATGTATCAATACTAGCAGCTGGTGCTTCCTGAATTATTCTTTGTGCTTTACCCTGCACTGCCTTTTTTAATTCTCTCAGCTTACGAGGTTCATCGATATTCTCTACTAAACTAGCCATGTACTCAAATTGTTCAAACCATTTTGACACGTCCTGTTTTTGATCGGACAACGGATTAGTTTGCCACAAACGATGAAAAGGATCATTCATCTCAATTATGGCAGCTATCAAAGCGTGGTTAGCCATCATTCGAGAATTCAAAAACGCAAAACACTGAGAAACGTACTAATTGTAAGACGGAAGTTAGAGAACTTGCCAGCCAGAACGTGGGTTACGAGGCACCAACGTGGCTAGCTGTGGGCTACCGGGCACCAACAGCTTCTGCAATCGTGGGCTACAAGGCACCAACGATGATATACTGTGGGCTACAAGGCACCAACAGGATCTCAAGTCGTGGGCTACTAGGCACCTACGATAATACACTGTGGGCTACAAGGCACCAACAGAGAAGATCAAAGGACGGTAGAATGTCCTTCCCCAGGTCAGACCGAGCGGCCCCCAAAATGTAACGTAGTTTACTGGCCTAGCCTAATATGGACACAGTAAACGGTTACACTCAACAAGACTGCTTACCCAAAGACCGAGTTGGATAAGGACGGGATCGGCGTCCACTCGAGGCACGGAACATGGTCCAAACCGACAACGGGCAATCACACGAAATCTTTTACTACGGCCGACGCACACGTGAGAAATACGAAGATCACGAATGACTACGACGTACCAGCGAGTGACTGCAACTCTACTACTGACTGAGCATGGCAGAATGGGCTCCTTATATACATTTCTAATACACATGGGTATAGGGTGCAACCAGTTTCCTAACCTAACACAAACGACCTGATCTTACACATCCTAGAAATTCCTAGGTCGCTCAGCAAGTTGGGCGATATGCAAATCACACTTACATACTAACCATAGGGGGGGTTGGATCCCCTTGCCTCACGAACAACATGTTTGTGCACACCTAAATCAGGTCCTACTGCATTATGCAAAGTGCCCTCTACTGACTCGAATTACGAGCGTGGTTCCGTCATATCCTATCCTGATTGGACCTTGCCCCCACACCAAAATATCCACTGACGTAGCGCAAGGAACCGACATTGCATGTGTGACCAGCTCGCCTGGCGGTCGGGAGTAATCGATACGCTCCCCTGACTAGGACGTCAACCTCTTCGGTTGATGTTTCTAGAGCAGGTATGGTCGCGAGACTTGCCTACCTCCAGTCGGAGTTTTTTGCTTAGAGACTTCGGTCTCGACTATTTCCCGCCGCCTGGGTGCGCTGGTTACACATGTCATACAATTTTCTGGTATCGACTACTAACATTCGAGGTTTAGCTGACGAACTTAAGCGGAAGGAAGTTTTCTTATGGCTGAAATACAGGAGATTTGATGTAATGTTTTTACAGGAGACGCATAGTATTTCGTAGCAGGAGCAGGCTTGGCAGCACCAATGAGGGTTCTCAAATAGCATATGGTTTTCCTATGGTACGTCTACGAAGGGGGGCAGATGTGGCGTTTCATCGGATCTGGCGGGTTCAGGGTGGACGATGTCTAATGCTTGAGGTGCAGATGGGGGAGCTGAAAGCCGTTCTTGTGAATATTTATTGCCAAACCATCCAAGTAGCACAAGTAGAGTTTCTTCAGAGAATTCGTGCGGCGCTCACACTATTCAATCAAGGAAACTTGCCCGTGATAATGGGTGGGGAGTTCAACGTCGCCCTTGATCCAGACCTGGATAAGGATGGCGGGATTTACGGGTGTAAACGCCCAGTAGCCCGTTGTGTGAGGGACATACAGGTTGACTGGACGCTGGTGGATGTGTGGAGGGAACTCAATCCACTCACCAAACAGTATACGTGGTCGCAGTCACGGCCGCATGTGAAATGTCGTCTAGATTACTGACTGACTTCAGCTGATCTGTTTGGGCAAATAATCGAGTCCAGGATAATCCAGTCGGTACATACTGACCATAAAACAGTCTCCTTTCGGATTCATGGACCACATTTCCGCTCCCGAGGCCCTGGCATATGGCGACTTAATACGATGGTAATTTAGCAGGAACAATATAAGCTGATGATGGAGGCCTGTGTGCAAAACGTTTTAGCCGAGACAAGAGAATGGAACCCGAGGGACAAGAGGGACTATCTAAAAATGCGCGTTCGGGATCAATCAATTCAGTACTGTGCGCAGTTGCAGTCACTTAGAACGCGAAGGAAATTATTGTTATTCTGCTGTTTTTTTTGCTTTCAAAATGGACAAGAAGCCTGTCAAGACTTACGTTTGCAGGTAAGGCCAGTGCCCTAGCCCCGACTGCTACGAGTTTCCTTGAGGTCCTCCCCTTCATGCTATTATGATCTTGCTGAGAGTCAACCCTTCTCCATATCATATGGATGGCCGTTGCATCTAGCTAGCTGAACAAATTCATACATTTTTGTTTTCTAGGGTGGCCAATCCAGCCACTGGAACCATTTGTGGGATGACAGTGCGGGCCGACCATCGAGCGCGGCACTGCTTGCGACGACACGGCTTGGCGGGACTGGGGCGAGGCTCGCATAAGAGCCCGTCAAAATGGAGCAGCTTGCCTACAAATCAAACGATGGCGAAAAGAACCAAAGTACGTGATTTCTTAAATTGACGATTTGTGCAAGAGCACACTACTGAAAGCATAGGTCAGCTAAGGCTCCTTTGAGCATGCTGAAAATTGGGTGAGACTCAAGCTACAGTTAGACCTTATATATCAGGTATATGGACGTAATCTTAAAGCAGTGCCACATTCTCTTTGTCTACTAAGGTGCAGTACTCTATTCTTAGGCCAGCTGATTATGTGGTTGGGGCTTCCACGAGCATGATTAGAGCTGGGTGGAGACTACCGATCTACTGAGAGCTATGGAAGTGACCTTAAAGCAGTGCCTCATTTTCTTCTTGTTCTCAGTGCCCGTATCGACTGTTTTAGAGGAAGCTGGTCGACGAAACCGCCACCACCGCCAGCACCATCACCACCGACGCCAGTAGCACCACCACCGCTGCCCCGCCGTCTCCTGCCCCACCGTCGCCCGTCACCACCGCCATCGCCACCACCACCTCCGCTGCCCCTCCATCTCACGGCCGGCCCGCCATCTTCCGTTACCACCATCAACGCCAGCAGCAGCACCACCGTCGCCGAGAACGTGCAAGTCGATGCGGCATTGACCTATATTCAGCGCTTGTGCGCTGAGGCTGAACTTGCGCCTTATATGAATGACCCGTGCTTTGTCGATTTTTAGTCGCTGATTTTGTGTGTGTGGTGTCACGTCTGAGAAAGGAAAGAAATATGATAGGAGTTTGAAAAGACTGAGGGTAAACTAGGTATTGGCGCGAATTCAAAAAATCGAGTGTCTGTGTAAACTGTACAGAATAAGCCTTTGATCAATCAGGTTCAAGCATCGATTGATCAACTTCGTTTGCCTCAGCTTCGCCCGCCTCAGCTTAGCCCACCTTAGCTTCGCCCACCTCAGCTTCGCCCACCTCAGCTTCGCCCACCGCAGCTCCGCCCACCTCAGCTTCGCCTAGAGACATCAGCCAATCAGGTGCATCGAATGGCTTCGCCCATAGCCAATAACCAATCACATGCGTGGACTAGCTTCGCCCAAAGCCGATAGCCAATCAGATGCAAAGAAGCTTCGTCCGAGTAGCTTCGCCAAAAAGTCTGACTATAAAAGCTGGAGCAAAAATGTCACAAGCATCAGATGGAGCAATCATTTTAGTCCTTGAGATGAAGACTTTGATTTCTTGTTCGGAATGTGTGATCGGTGTCCCCAAATGGTCGATGGAGGAGGTGAAGAAGGTGCATGGCTTTCGGTCCAATGCTTCCAAGAAAGAGCGAGAAGAGACCATATCGTATTTCGTGGTTCGTAATTAGAGAAAAATAATTTACGAGGCGGTGGAAAAGGGCTTTTCGCACACATTCAAAAAGGATATCATTTTTCGGCTGTACTTTGATCGAGTGATTGGTTATAATAGCTCTGTGAATGCAATTCACGTGGTGGCTAAAAATGGTGCGGTCATAACCGCTTATCCGAGGTATGATAAACCGTAGATGTAAGATAATAAATCGGTGTATGTGTTTTGTGCATAAGCTGTTCTAACCATGCTTACAGCGCATAATGTCGCACAACACACTTCGCCCACTACAGTCGGCTATATAAGGCTGCAAGCAACCCTTGCATCTCATTCTGCTTGAGTGTGCTCTCCAGGAATGGCTGCTCAGGTGACCAGACAAGTGGTAAATTATTTGATTTTATGCGGAGTTGGCGATGCAGGACCAACACCGAGTCAGTATGCTGCAGTCATGCGCAAAGCTGTGAATCAATTTCTCAACAATCGACAATTCTTGCTAGTAGTCGACGTGCGAGGAGTGAATATCACTAGTCTCAAACGATTGGCCAACAAAATATTCCACAACGGGGTCAGCTGGACGAAGATAGTCATCTTTTTTGCCTATGTCGTACACACGGCCAGGTATTCTCCAACCAGCGCTCAATGTCTGTTTCAATTTCTGGAATCGTACAGCACCAACGAACTGGCTTTATGGTTCAGAGAACATACGTGGGATGAGTTTATGATTTTATATATTGATACAAGAATGACCACTTGTGAGATAGTGGCAGTCACTTTGAGGCTAGCCGTTTTGCTGCTTTGTTTGATGCTATGGTCCTACTGATCATGTGTTTCTATTTTTGTGAGCGCTGACAGCATATAAAGAATGTGAATTTTTTGTTGTGTCATTGCAAAAATGGAGTCTGAAAGACAAGAACAAGTCGATGGTAGCTGCCGCATCCACTTTCGAACAGAGCATAAGAAAAAGATTATCCTCAGTCTTGTCGCCCTGATTGTCATTACCATTCTGGCAAGTCAATTAAGGCACCTTTCGTGTCGAAATACAAGGACAGCAAAGCAACACACTTCTCCTACTATCGCTACTGCAACCGAACAATACGACCAGCCAGGGATGAGCATATATGCTTCACTAATGAAACCGACGGCCTCTTTGCCACTTATCGCAGATGCACTTTGAAAACACCGAGTCAGTGTCAACGACATATTGTTTTGAAAAAATTCAAAGTGAACGATTGCGTCCTTACTTGTTTTTTAAATTAGATGTAGACGGCTTATACTGTATGCTGTGGAAGGAATAAAATCAGCTTAGCTCATTTGTGGACATACCCAACTGACACAATGATTGAGAAGAGAAAAATTCTGTGGCAGCATCGGGCCATCAAATGAGTTTTTATAACCCAGTCTCTTCCTATTTATCTGGAGTTTGAGCAGCTAAGTATTGGAAGAAAATGAAAAAAGTCAAGTATACAGTTTATTACATTCTCAAGTCACTTAGAAACATAAATCCATCACTGACCAAAATCGATACAATCCATACTTGATTCAGATAATTCTTTAAAGCATCCATATAACTGTAAAAGATATCTCTATCCAACCTGACAAATACAATTAAAATACTTCCATTCCTGTCACTGTGACGAATCAGGTCCATATTTTCATAACCAAACATCATCATAATATTCTGACAGGCTAAACTGACATGGCTAAACTGTTTCACTTTCCACTTTACGTTCTCTTGCTCCAAATAGAAGTTTGTTCTTTTCATGGCAATTTTTTCCACCGTCAAGGAATTGCCAAAACTTGGTTGCCACACCGACTGGTTGACACATAATTGGCCACTACCTTTCTTGTTCCTCATAATGGCGCCAGGAGTTCTGGCCAGTAAATAAAAGGATTCCGGCAAGGCTGGAGGTACTATCATTTCTAATTCCACTTGATGATTATCTTTGACCTATTGCATGTAGGCGCTTAAAGCTTTTTGATGAAATTTAGGAGAATCCATCGTTCGACTTTCACAGGAGAGAGAAACCAACCGACTGCTCACGACCAAACCAAAACCAGGACAATGAGTGTCTTGCAGAAATTGGCCTACTTATATAGGTTTTCTAAAACGGGCGAGCTGGTGACGTGTTATGACTTGTCCAGTCAGGTGATCAGTGTCTGTATAAGGATGAGCAGAATACGATTAGCCCAGTTGTGTCACCTGTCGTCTTTCGAAATAGTTGGTAAAACTTATTCCTGCGAGTACTGCCAGACAACGCTGTCTCTGCTCAACAAGAAGTGGCACGACAAGCATTATTTCGAATGCAATATTTGTTTCTCCATGCGAGGTCCGACACACAAGTACAGGAGCTGCAATGGATTGCTATCAAGTCGAACGACGTGATTACTCACCTAGTATTGGGCATTGCACTGGAAGTACCTCCCATTGTAAGTAAGGCTTAGGAGAAAGAAGAAGAAGCGCCTACTCCAATTCTCAAAAGATATGATGGTGTGTTTTGTAGAAAATAATCTGGCCATCCAAGATTTTTATATGCCAGTGTACAATGGATGCTCAGCTACTCAAGTTGTATACCGATCCTAGCAGTGTTTCTGGTTTCAGTTGTGTCGAAAAATTATATGCTGCTGCTATCAGTGCTGGTCATACTGTAACACGTAATGATGTACGTGAATTTTTGTCTGGTGTTGACTCGTACACTCTAGTCAAGCCTAAACGTCAACACTTCCAACGTAATCGAGTCCACACGTCCAAGATTAGTCCATTACATATGGCTGACTTGGACGACATGCAAAAATAGGCGCACTGGAATGACGGGTACAGATACCTACTGATCGTGGTGGATGCCTTTAGCAAAAAGTGGTATGTGGTGGCAGTGAAAAACAAAAGTGCACAGACCATGCATGAGGCATTTGTCAACCTGTACGCTGATGAGGCAAAGCGACAACGATGGTTACAAATCGATCGCGGTACCCAATTCTACAATAAACCAGTCAAAGGCATTTTCAAAAAGATGAGCATAACCATGTACTCTACGTCTAGCGAAATTGAAGCTAGCATTGCCAAGCGTGCTATCTGGACCTTGGAAGGAAAAATATTAAAATTCTTGTTCTACAATTTAAGCCATTGAATACATTGAAGCCTTGCCTGAGTTGGTGGAGTCTTACAATAACAGTGTCAGTCGACATACTGAAATGGCGCCAAATAAATGCACACCCGACAACAGTGATGTGATATTAAAAAATTTGTATCCCGAGAACTGGCACATTTACGCTGAGAGAAAAAACCCAAAATTCGCGGCCGGTGACTCAGTTCGCATCGCCAAAGAGAGACTTACTTTCCATAAAAGCTATTTATCTACCTGGTTAGACGAAATATTCAAAGTCAAGGCTATTGTTCGACGTAAACCGATTGTGTACACGCTGGAATCGGACACTGGACCGATTGAGGGGACATTTTATGCGGAAGAATTACAAAAAGTGACACCTACTGGACTTTACCGAATTAAAAAAATTTTGCGTCGACGAACAACAAAAGACGGAGAGCGGGAGCTGCCCGTCAAGTGGCAAGGACATAAAGAAAATTCTTGGATCAAAGAGGAGGATCTTTTAGAAAGCCAGGAGGAGACAGAAAACGAGATTGAATACTGAAAAATAATATGAAATTTATAACTGTGTACTTGTCAAGTGACGGAAGCAAAAATTTCTTCCCTGATAATAAGCCTAGTGCCTTTAGCAATGTTCTTTATACTTTGAGCAGAATTGAAACACGTTTCTCTCTTTACTGAATCATACGAAATAGCCCCTGGCAACGTATTTCTGTTTTACGACAGTAGCAACTGGCTGATATACAATTAACGAGAGCAAGCAGAATCAACTTTTCGAAAAACATTTTTAAAATTGGTTCTAAAGTATTTTGCAGCGGCTAATATCCATTTTCTGCTCTCTTTCATTTCCGTTCATGCGAGTACACAGCTTTCTCATTTCAAATTTATTTTTCAAAACGTCAACCAGTTGGACACATTTTTGTGACAACGATATACACTATCAGGCACACCTGAAGTTTTCATTAGCTGTATAAACTGTTCAATGTGCGGTGGTGCGTGTGTCGGAATAGAATTCAAAACATAACGCAAATAATCGATGACATGAGCGCCAGGCATACCTCCAGGAAATATGACACGGTTATCAAAACCTATGTAAGGAGAAAGATAATGTAACACAATGGTGGCTCGTGGACGGTACCCTTTCGGTAACAAAGCAATCAGATTAGTGTTTGGTTCAGCTTCTGTCTTTTCTAGTTCGATTTCGCTGACGGACTGAGAGGGCGCTGACGGATGGACCTGCTGGGTCTGTCGTGTCCTCGGTGCTGTCTGCTGATCTTTCGAGCGTTTCCACTCGGCCAGTGGCACCAATACCATTTCTCTGGACATAGGGAATAGATACTTGTAATATCAGAGGCACAAATCGATATCCTTTCGTTCTTATCAAATGTCTTTTCCTGGCCAAGGTGTCGTTACGATCGCTCAGTACCAAGAGTTGGCAGCGGTACTTGACTAATTTGGTTTTGTCCTTATTACTGATGTTCAAATTTTCGTTAAGTAAAATCTTTAAGGCCAAGTCAGCAATGGCCAACACCAAATGATCAGAAGCTCGAGACAAAATTTGTTTTACCACTTTATTCGTACAGTAATACAAAATTTTCAATTCAGGTAACGACTTTACCATTTCAAAATTCATATTTCCAACAGGCACACTCACACTTATATAAAAACATGGGGATAATTATTCTCAGAAGGTAAGATATTAGAGAGCCCGACTAGTTTCTCGTTAGCGCTAGGATGTAAGTTCAAAAACAAGTAGCTGTATGGTTTATCCCTCGTGGCTTTGTTATAAGCATCGAGCAGGTAGTTGGGCTTTTGGGGCCAAATCTGACGGGGCAGTTGTTTGACTACAGCTGCCATCCTCGGCGACTTGAATAGCACCACATAGTGTGAATTTCTCGTCACACAACGCATAACTTTTAAATCGTAGGAAAATGACTGAGGGATGAAAATCACATTTATATTCTGGTGGTGCGACTTGACGCAAAACAAATCCACCAGGTCTTTGTTTTAAGCCAGCTGAGGGAACAAATCGTCCAAGACCAAAAGTGAGTTGGGTTCAATTTCGTCCACACTTGGCAGGCCTTCAAAAAACTTAACACCGGCGTCTTTTTCCATTTCATCAAACACTGGTTGCCACATGGCGTAGTGATAAAAGACATTCTTGAAAGATGTACTGAAAATTCCACTCCGACTTTTGATGAGCTGCATTACGAAACATGTTTTGCCGCACGATGTATTGCCGGCAATGGTCATGGTGAAGGGAGTTTGGAGAGTGACCATGTTTGAAACTATGAGTGCTAGATTAGGATGCATGCCCTTTTATATTTTTATCGAAACCAAGAGATCAGAAAATGTAAGTTTATTGAGACACCAACATTCCGTGAGCATTCAGTTTGATTGTGCGATTAAAACGCAAGAGACACAAAATGACCAGCGGTCTAGTTAACATGGTGCTACCATCAAACTCAATTTTCAGACGCAGGTTGCCACACTCATTGGATGGTTGCAAAGTGCTACCACTGCATTCATCGAATCGATCCAAGTTAAAGTTCATAATAGTATAGAAGCTACCATAGTTTTCATAATTAATTTCTGACATGCCTGCTTTTTCCAATGTACAACCAGAGTTTTAAAAAAAGTCCAAGTACATGCGTACAAAATCATTTCTCGCAAAGTCACACTGATAAGGAACACCAACCATCAAACCATTCTTTTCTAGCACCACTCTTTTTATAAAATATGACTGAAACATGAAGGGATTGTTGGCGATGAGACCTGTGAAATCACGCTGCATGAGCTGAACGATTTCTAGGCGTGATGGTATAGTGCCTTCATAGACGCTCACATCCACAGCCAACACATTTTCAGGCACAATGATAGGTTTCATAATAGTGTCATTAAAATTGTATGCGGCCGCTGTGGTCATCAGACGGCGCTCCATGACCGCAAAGGACGTATCGTGCAGACAAATGCGTCGGATATGCAGGTAGGCACGCTCGATGGTGGCTGTAAAGTTTTCTTTTTTCTTCGGATCAAGCATGTACAAAATAAAAGCCTTAGGGTCCCGTCGGAATAAACGAATAGTCATCTCGACGCCAGGAATAATATATATACGCATTTTAAAAAAGTCGATTTGAATAGGGCCAATCAGATGCCCAGTCCCATTTTCAAAGAACGGTTTGAATGAGTTCAGCAGTTGGGGTGACAGACCATTCAAGCCACCATCGTTCCATCCACTAGAGCTCAGCCAGGACTTGCGCTGATCATAAGAGTAATTAGTCAAGACATCCAAGTAAGCACTCCAAGGAAAGCAGTTATTATTTTGTAAAATCAGTTGATTGTTCATGTACATTGTAATGGTGCAGGTGCGTGTTTTCTCGCTTTTTATAATCTCGCAATTTCGCAACGCAACAATTAAGGAACGCATTGTATGTATTGCGTACAAGCAAGTTTGCCAATTCGTATATGGGCACACATTCCGCCTGGTGTACGCATACTGTATGCGCATCCAAATTTCAATGCGATGCAAAAACTTTGCGTACAGTATGCGTATTTTCTATGCAACCAACCCTACCTATTTTGCATCTGTGCATCGACTGCTTAAGTGACAGAATCACGGCCATATATGGCCGAGTCCGCTTATAATCACAGTCGCGTGGGAAGCGACAAAGTTGCGAAATTATAAAAAGCGAGAAAACACGCACCTGCACCATTATGGCTAGATTTTTACTACAGTAGCAATTTTCTGGCCATTAACATCGAGCAGCGTTTAATCTAGCCTGGCCTGTGCCCTAAATTGGGTTGGGCCCCCACCGCGCCTAGTTATGGGCGATAGTGTTCGAGCTCAGGCCATTGTGTGCCTCTTCACCCTCGATCGAACTGTACCCAATTCTTCTCGGTTACACCACTTTTTTGTGAATTCAGCCCCTAGGTCCGATCAGGTAAGGAAAGTGTTCCCGACCTGACTCGAAACCTAAAATCCAAAACCCAAACCTGACCCGACAAGGATTTTCTCTAACTCCTTTTCTCGGACCTTTTCGGGTGAGATTTCATTCCCACTTCTGATCACTCGACATTATCGATTCTTGCCTCGGTAGCTCTGAAGGAACGAGTGCCTCACAGGCGTACCATTCCGCTGATCAAGCGAGTGGACTGGGCTGAAAATAATGATCACATATCGACCCTGGACCTTGAGTACTTGGTAAACTCGCCGTCAACAGTCAATGATGCCTGCCAACAATTGGCTAGCTCTCCGAATTCAGTTCTAGACAAGCATGTGCCCAAAAGTTTGGTTCACATGGACAAGCGATGTGCTTGGTTTAACAGCTGTCCGCTTCGCCTTATACAAGAGAAAAATGCGGCATATTAACGTTGGAAGCAAGATGGCAATCTTACTGATGAGTACATATTCAAAAATTTGCAACGCTGACGTAAAAAGAAAATTTATGAAGCAAAGCGAGATTTCATAGTCAACACTTTCGCTAATGATCAGGCGTCTAACGACTTTTAGGCCGATTTCAAGACACTATCAACACATGATCAATGGATTCCCACAGTTTTACGATATTATAAGAACTGCCATATCTTTGGTTCATTTTGTATTTCAAATGCATTCAATGAGCAGTTTGCGACGAATTTTAAATCTACTGACTTTGGTATATTTGAGCCACTCCCGTCGGTCACTATTGATGAATTCGACTATTCAGTGCCTAGCAAATTTTTTTTGAACTGCATACGTCTACTGAAGTCAAGTAGCGGACCTGGTGGAGACGGTCTAACTGTGTCGATTTTGAAAAACATCGCACCATCACTTCGCCCTGCTCTCGCGGCTTTGTTCAATAGATCGATTAAATCGGGCATTTCTCCATCGATGCGGGAATCAGCGAAAGTTGTGCCAATACCAAAGCCAGGGGACAAGTCGTTAATCAGTAATTATAGGTCGATATCGCTTCTGTCGATTTTATCAAAATTATTAGAAGAACATGTGGACAGATTGCTGCACAAATTTATTCAGATTTTGTCTGACCAGCATGGGTTCTGGAAGCGTCGAGGAACTAACACTGCGCTTCTACTGCGCAACAGATCTATGATTGGTCGGATAGTCCTAATTATAAGTTCGTCTTTGCGGTTTTTTTCGATTTGGCAAGAGCTTTCGATAAGATTCCCCGTTGCTCTTTATTGTCGAAACTCCAAAATCATCATCGTGTTCCAATCAAGTTGCTTGCGTGGATCAAGTCCTATTTATCGAATCGAAACCAGCATGTCACAATTCGTGACTGCGCCCCAGCTGACTTGCCAATGGTTAGTGGCGTCCCTCAAGGCAGCGTGCTCGGGCATGTATTATTTATCGCCTATATGGATCGTCCGCTTGTGGAGCTTAAATATCGATATCCTGACTATTCCTTGGATGCTTTCGCGGGTGATTTTCGGCTTCCCGTTCCTATTAAAAATCTTCACACAATTTTTTAAACTTTTTACGTATTCTGATTTTGGTATAGCAGGCCTGACGCCATCAGAATTTAAGACCAAATGCAAAATGAGAGTACAGCCATCAGGAGTTGGATATTTTCTGCGACAGAATCCTCAAATAAGTGAATCCGTCAATTTTACACTCATGCCCAAGGCGATCGTCATCGATTCTTGTACATTGTTTGTCCTATGATCGGACAACTAAATTTATGTAATCGGGGAAGCTGTCAGAGAAAACAAAACTGCAGAGTTGGTCATTCACCTGTGTTTCGCAGCGAACTGTCTTCCCCTCTCATCCAGCAATTGCCATCAGCGTTCATTTTCCCTTGAAGGCTCGAACCGATAAGATTCTCCAGCGAAAGATGATTTTTGTTCGGCACCTGCATGCCTTCCGAAATTTTCGTTCGCATCGACGTCCATTTTTGTAAAGCACAAATAGTTTTTCAAAAGAGTTTGTAAGATAATTTCAGAGCGGAAATCGATATGCACGAAATGCGAAATCAATCGCACCTCGTTCCGTAAGGTACGTCACCTATCAGTGATTTCGCGGAAAAAAGACAGACGCGCGCCGCTCCCGCAAATACAGGGAGTATCCATGGGACCCGCGGGAGTTTTGCGGGACTGGAGTCTCTTTCTCTTGCAAGTATCGTTGTGAGTATTTCTGAAAGATCACTAATTTTCTTCGTATTACTGCATTTTAAGATTTTTTATTATTGCGTTATCGTCGTGTTTTTGTAATGGATTTTATGATTACAGTAATGCGTGATGTTTGTTGATTGATCGCGCAGTGAAAATTGATGTTGCGACGACAGAATCACACATTGATTCGATTCAAATATAGTATAATTTGGAGACACACTTGATGACGAGCCGCACACTTGACTCCCAGAAAACGACACTGTCGCCATCTCCAAAATCGTCTATCACCGCCTTACATTCTCACATTACATCACCAGGATTCTTATGCTGTGACATTCTTGATGTTTGCTCGCGTTCGCGACAATGTCATGGCATCGAATCAAGAAATCTCTCCAAAATTCAGGTCTATCTTATCGACTATGCTGATAGTTCCGCAGCAGAATTTTGGTGACAATAGTTTTCCCATCCGCGCTGCAAAATTTCAAAAAACAAGACATAAATTACTTTTTTTTTATCTGATTCGCCAGTTTTCCAGCTTCATTTTGATATATCATTTAATTGATAACGATGAAATTGAAGAGATCAATGAGTCGACTACATCCCGCCCATCCCCCCCCCCCCCAATCGCCGGGGGCCCTGTTCCACCACGACTCCAGGCTCCGATCCGGAGACTCCAACTCCGAACTGGAGTGCTATAAGTGTTTCACCATTTTGGAGTCAGACAGAATTTTGGACTCCGGCGCCCGGAGTCCTGTAGCTTCGTTGCGTTTCACCAAAAGTTACAGTAAGACACTTCATGGTGTGTGGGCTCCAGGAAATGGCTCCAATCCAGAGCAAAAACCTTGGAGTCTCGCGTGACTCTACAACACATTTTAAACCCCTTTTCTGCATAAGCCTAAGCGATGGAAATGAAGTTAATTGATTAATAATTTATTATCTGACGATTGCGCGAACTATGAGCTTTGGATTTTACGATAACCTGAATTTAGAAGAGGATGACAAGTAGCCTGATAGAATGCTGCAACTACGACCAGTGTCTACGTGTATCTACCTACAGTAACTGAGGGCGATTTTAAAAAGAATTTTGAAAAATGGGATGAGGTTTTACGAGAAAGAACCAGATTATATTTTTCTGATTGTGAAGGTGATATAGTGACGGTAGTCGGTTTTACCCCTTTGTTTTAAAGATCAAACTGCCAATGCCACAATCTATGTAGACACGTGCTTGGGTACGTTTCTCATGTGTTCATTCTTAGTTTGTTTGGGGCACCCTAGCCTTTGTTCTACTGGTCTTATCGTTAGTTTGCATTCAGCAGGGTACGCACTATCATAAAACTACGGCATGTTTAACCACGAAATATTGAATCATGGTCGTTTTCTTATATCTTCCTTGTCATCAACCATCCCGCCGCGCTGCAAGTGCAGTCGTGGCCCACGTCCACATTTAGCGAGGTCATGCTATAGTATTGTAATGTTATCACACTATTTTGAAATCATTTTTGAAATTGAAAAATTTGTAATAATTATATTGTGTGCATTGCTAAATTACTGTCATTTCCTTCAAATCGAAATAAGTGAGCAAGATCAAAAACAAAATTACCAAAGACATCAATGGCATCTTCCACAGTTTGCCTCTCTCCAGCATACAAAGGCGAGTAAAGTGCGACTAAACCTGCACATCTCGCTTCTTGGTGTCAATTTTCCGCTCCAGCAATTAGACTCCTTTTCGGAGTACGTGGTGAAACTTTTTTTTCCGTACTCTGGTCCTTGGACTCCAGACTCCACAGGTTTCGCGTCCAGAGTCAGGGAGTCGTGGTGAAACAGGCCCCAGGTCTGCCACCGACCCCGCCGAAAGACCTTGCAGCGCACCCACTGGCGAGCACCTTATGCTCGTTTAGTATATCCATGATTGAAACTGAGGTCCTTGGCGCCTGCTAGCGGACATCGAGCGTCCTGGTCATGAAATCAGATTATGTTTATGATGCTCAGGCGCCCAAGCGGGGAATTCAAAAATATTACGCAAAAACTAGCAGTGTAAAGTAAAATTAGGGAAATCGATGCAGTTCCTAAAGCTGATACGGTTCGCGTAAGAATTTTTTAAATTACCCCTTTAACTGACCAGATAACACCCGCTCTACCAATGCGACTCTAGTATTGATTGGCCAGCGGGCGAGAACAACGTAAGGGGAGCCTAGTCCTACAACCGGTTTCCTACATGCAAGCCTGTAAACTCAATAGTATAGCCATGCTGCCTATGTATGTGAAGAAGTAGTTCTCTATTTTTTGGAAAAACTGGCCATCATAATCAGCCAGTGATGTCACACCAGTAACGTTAAGTACATTTTCAACCCCTAGACCCCTTTTGTTACTTTAAGAGAAAGTTTGCCCACCGTCTATGTAGATCCTCGATTTTCACATGAAAGAATATCTTCAACTAAATCGGCCGTAGCGAGTATGAGCGATTAGATTGAAAATAAGGGGTGAGCCATTTCATGTCCACGATTAAAATGTCCACTCGACCTCACAAAAATTTTTATTTCCTAATCAAAATGTAGAATAATTTGAAAGAAATTAGTCACACGCCCTTAGACAGACGCTCGAAACAAATACCTGACCGGTCGAAAATTTTAAGCTAAACTATTACAATTTTTAAGTATCTCTCGATGCGGTACGGTTTCATTAAATTTTCAGAAAAGTCGCTTACTGCAAAAACACCTCGAAAATTTTGTTGCGACGATGGCAATTTCGTGATGTGGAAATCAAAGTAACGATCTTCTATCTGGAAAAGGAAACTGATCTGTGCACTCATGCGCAAATTAATCGATAAGAGATCGATCATTTTATGACTCGCCAGATATCGATCGATTATCGATTAATTCTCCAAATGAGTAAGTTACTGATTGAGAAGCACCAATAGACTGGCATTCAGAGTCAGAGGACCATCAGACTTGTGCGTATAATATTGATTGATTTTTGGGCTTTAAGGCTTATAATCGATTATGATTATCAAGGGAAAAGATAAACTTCTCGGTATGATAATGTCCGCCCGCAAAAAAAATTTCGGACATTTAATTAGACAATCAGATGACAATCGGCTTAGAAATCGATCATCATAAGGTACTGTATCTGAGAGATCGACAAGCCAAAAATCGATTTTAATGCGCATAAGTATTGTCAAAAAAGGTAGCAACTGATATTTAATGGATTGATTATGTAAAAATTCGCGGCCAGAAAGTCATTCAGCCAATCGGTTCACACAGCTATCGATTGCCTGGAACTCGATTTGATCCCTCGATTGGAAAGACTTATTTTAACGGACTAATCATGCGGGAGTATACTGCAAGATTCTATGTAATTGTAAAAACTCTCACCATATCGAAACGATTGGATTCAATTTCATTCTTTTCTCTACATGTTTCGCAGCCGGAAGATTTAGGCAGAAATAACAGCTTATTGACGACGATATTGTGCGTATCGATTCCTAGTTTCCCCAATTCCCGTACCGAATCTTCAGTTTCCTGCCAAGATGTGAAATCTAGAACGCACACGCAAATGAAGGTGGTTTGGTCCCAAAGTAAAAAAGGCAAAGTTTTTCATTTAAAAAAAAGAATAAAAAATATGCTCACAGCATTTTTAAATTCCTGATTAACTTGTTGAATGGCTGGCAGAACGTTTTAGAATTTCTTCTGATCGTTAGTAATGTCGTCAATGTCAGGTATGTCTAATAATTGACGCATCTAAAAAATGAATGATGGCAAATATTCTGTTCTGTTCTAGCTGAAAACGGCACTTTAGTGCCCGTTCTCAGAGTTGTGATTCTCAGCTCATCGCTAGTCCCCTGGCGCTAGCAAAGGATGCTTCATATGAAGGCGCTCCTATAGTATTAGACAAACAGAGGGAAGCCGCCGTCAGAACGCCTCATAGCCTTGCTTATAATATCATGACTTCCGGCCGGCTACAGGCAAAACAGGCAGGAAGTCCCGTGGGGAAATAAGCTTAATAAGGAAAAAACTTTTAAAAAAAGAATTGGCTGAATCTGTATTCGTGTTAATTCTCATCAAAATCTGTGGTGTTTCACACGGGAGAAACCTAAATATGCTTAAAAGCTCTACGTAAATAGATCACGACCGCAGACTAATCGCCTGCAACTGCGAGTAATATGCCGCCTTACGATTACATAAATGCCTTAAAAGTGTTGTTAACATTCTCAACAATCTCTCCCCCCTTCTTCCAACTTTTATGTTCATGCTCATGTTTTACCACATCAGTTGTGGCACACTTGAGAATGGGAGGACTCATTGCACAAAATTATATACGCAGCCGCAGTCGAACATTCGCAACTTATCGTAATTGCCCACCCAGACTTAAAGGCAGGCACTCCTGGCACACTACTTATCTTTAGAGCACGAACTGGAGCTTTCAATGACCACGTACTCGTTGCTCAGTCGTGCTGCTGATATTCGCATAAAAAGGCTGCTTGAACAGTTTCCTAACATGGTTGCGTTTTTCAGTGCCCTAGTAGACCAGCCATCCTTATCGTAAGCCCTGGTTATGCGCTGTGAGCATTGGCTGGTTTGAAAGTTTCGAATCTGAAATACAGACTTTTTTGGAAATATTGGCATAGAAGCATGACTCCAAAATGTCAGCTTTCAACACATACACAAACTTTCGCTGAGCAAAATTTTCGCCAAAAATCAAAAACTCTGAAATTAGAGAAATTTTTAACTGAAACCACTACTTTCAAAAAACCTGACAGACAGACATTTTTTACTATAATAGCTTCGTTAAAATTTGGTTTTCCGCAGATCTCGGTTTTTTTAACGCTACATATTCCGTGAGATCAGTTCTTCAAACGCTCCACTGATCTCCTTGTATTTTAATTAGTTTTTCGACTCATCCTTATTTAAATCTGAGTGCGTTTAATTTTCACATGATACAGCTGGAATAATTTATTGATTGTGCAGCAGAATGTAATGAAAGTGAGTCGCAAAAACATTTTCAACACTACGAATACAAAAAACCAGTCGTTTTACTGAAGCATCGACACGGAGATTCTGACTTCACTATACATGTCACATACAGACCAAAAGATACAGTAGGTATCTTCTTCTAGCACAGGATAATGGGTAGGAGGGCGACATAAAGTGCTTCAGCGATAGCAGCTGGATATTTGTGAGGGGTTTTGAGAGACTCGCCCTATATGAAATATACTTGGCCAGTCGAAGTTTTTGACCCCCTTTTTTATTTGGTCAGAACGGTACTCACAAAACTGAGTTTTTTGAGAAAGTAAAATTTTTCTAATGCGCCTTTATATGGAAATGAAGCACATGGTAAGTAAAAAGTGATCAGGCACTGTCTCACTTTTTTTTATCGAAATAGTAGCTAGGGTCAGTGGATTATAATACCAAACGGAATTTCCGCACTAAGGACCACAATTATTGTGTACATGGCCGATAACTGCGCCTCATTTCGCCTATTTTAGTCAATCATGATCGATAATCCTGGGCTGTTGATTATTCGCGCTGATAAGTGATAGCCTTTCTGCTAGCCCTCCCAAATTAGAGTTTTCTTCATTATCTCGGGTGAAAATCAACGAATTTTGACAAAGAATAGAGCGTTTATAACCCCTTTTTAAGGGCTAGCAGATAGACTATTACTGATAAGCGCGACCGATCAACAGCATAAATCGATCATGATTAGCCGACATTGCCGAAATTGGGCGCAGTTATCAGCCATGTGCACAATAACTGTGGTCTGTAGTGCGGAAATCAGGAGTGTTTTATGATGTTGTGAACCCCGGGTACCATTGAAAAAAAAACAGGGTTAGACTGTTTAAATAATTCGCTCATAATCGATTTTGGGACTGATCACAGCTGATTACAGACGGTTTTTGTTGAATATCTCATGAACAATTACAGCTAGGCTAATTTAAAATTTAGGTTCCTTGAATTTTAGCGGTCATTTCTGTATTTTTAAAATTATTCTAGACCCAAAACGAAGCACGTTATGTTTTTTCGACCAAAAGTGATTACTTTTATCCTTAAAGTGCTACATTTCCATTTTAAGGCACATTGGGAAAATTTTACCCCAGCCGAGGCAATCAGTTTTGAGGGTACTTTCGAGAGAGGAATGAAAAAGGGTCAAAAAAGGCGACTGGACAGCACCGAGTCGAGTCTCTCAGAAACCCTCTCTCAAACATCAACGCAGAGAAAAACTGGAGTGTGTTATTAAACTACACGGACCTTATCGCATTTTCAGACCAGCGTCCAAAGCACCTAATAGGCCATCCCTGAAGGTCGATCGCAAACAATCTCGATCTTTCGCCCTGACGTTCCCCCTGACCGCATGCCGACCACTTCTCGCTTAGGCACATGAAGGACATATCGTGATTGAGCACATAAAAAGAAGTCAAAAAATTCGACTGACTAGCCCCGGGGTCGAGTCTGTCAGAAACCCTCTCAGGAGGATGAATTCCAGGGATAAGTCGATTTTTTGGGAAATGGAACAGGTAGATTTGAGGTTTTTGACCGCATTTTGAAGCCTCACAACACCCCGCCAAAAAAACTTCAGAACGCCACTTTAGACAAAAACACTACACGTTCAAGTCAAGTTGATGCAAAAATTCCAAAAAAATGTAGATTCCGAGGTTATAGTGCTTTATTTTCCTCACAACTGCTAGTTTTTCAGAATGTTCCATAAAATGTTCCTGTTTTATCCTTAAAAACCAAGCGTCTCGATGACTAAAGAGCCGAGAAAAACAAATTCATATCTAGTGAAATAAAAAATCTTCGCCAAACGATTTCGGCTGGTGATGATGGGCTAACAGTTCCAATCATACAAAACATTTTAGATTCCATCGTACCAGCGTTAACAGTTTTATTTAATCGATCGATACTGGAAGAGAAATTTCCGACGGCGTGGAAGCGAGCGAAAGTGGTACCGATACCAAAACAGGGCACCTCAGGCGACCTCGGATCTTATCGTCCGATTTCGTTGTTGTCAATTTTGTCAAAACTACTAGAAAAGCACGTGGATAATATTATTCGCTCGAAAATTAATTTCTCGCCTCAACAACACGGATTTTGTAAAAGACGGAGTGCAAATGGAGCGTCAATATCAGCGACTCAATTCGTTCATGATTGTATTAATACGCAAAGAAGGCGATTTGTAGTCGGAGTCTTCCTTGACATTCAAAAAGCTTTCGACAAAGTTCCGCACTCATTGCTTTTGCGGTCGCTATCGGAAATTCATCAATTACCATCTAAAATTATACGTTGGACGTCTGCATATTTACAAGATCGATCTCAATATGTAGTTGTTCGCGGATGTGCATCGAACACGATCTTGGTACCATCGGGTGTACCTCAAGGAAGTGTCCTTGGACCAACTTTGTTCATCGCTCATTTCAATGAATTATTAAACGATTTCCGTCGTCATTTCCCCAATTATCTCCTGCAAGCGTTCGCTGACGACTTAGTCTTATTAGTTCTTGTCGATGATACGGACAACGTCAATGAATGTGACTTAGTAGTCCAACCAGCGTTGGATTTTATTGAAAAATGGATCGAAGCTGCCGGTTTATTGTTCAATGCCAAAAAATCGCAGGTAACAATTTTTCATTATGGTGCTGTCTCAAATTTCAACCATATTTCACTGCATTTGGGTGGTGTAAAATTAGAAGTGTCTAAGACCGTCAAATACTTAGGTATCACTTTTGACAATAACCTCAAATTCTCTTCTCATGTTACCGAAATTGTAAAACGTTGTAATTCAATGTTGGGTGCTGTGAATAGGAAACTTGGTAAATGGGTTTCATCCCACGTTTTGAAAAATGTTTATAGCGCCTGTGTGAGGTCCATTCTGGATTATGGTAGCGTTGTCTATGATCCTATACTGAGGAAAGATATTGATGAACTTGAACGTGTACAAAAATTTGCTCTACGTCTTATCTCACGTGACTTTACTTTGTCGTACGACGATGCTTTATGCCGAACCGGCTTTTCTTCCCTTTTTTGCCGCAGGAAACGATTGAAATGTTTTCAGTTTTATAAATTTTATTCTGGTATTGATGATTTTCCGAACTCTGGTTTTGTGCATAAGGACAGTGCTGGTGTTCGCTACAGTGCTAGGTGCGTAGCTGCTCATCATTTAAGTATTCCAAGGCATTTTTTTGAAAGTTTCAAGCAGAGCTTTATTTTTTCTGCCATGACTCTGTGGAATTCTCTGCCCAAGGGTGTAGCTTTATCGAAGTATAATTCCTTCTATCAAGTGATTTCTAAAATGACATTTTCGTAGATGTATTTTTTGCTTTTTTTACTTCTATTGTGTGACTTGCTATTCGAGTGCGCATTAAATGCGTTTTAGCAAGTAAAACTAGAACTAGAACTAGAATTCTGGTACGACTCGGTGACGCCACCAAAAACGCACAAATGAATGCTGGCAATACATGGATCAGATATCATATGTGTGATGGTTATGATATCGGCGGCAAATACTGTATGTCACTGAACTCATACGGGTTGTTTAATGATGCTCCCTGCAATGTTTCTAGTCCGGCGTTTTGCCAGTTTTCCAGTAAGCTCATGAAGAAGCTTTTAAATCTAAGCTAATTCAAGCAATGTGCTTTCCGTTCTAGGCGGGGAGGAAGAGTACAAACAAACCAACGTTTGCTTGGTGGAAACACCTATCGAGACTATACCTGCAACGCATCAACAAGATTGCGCGGATATCTGATGGGAGAGAACTTGGTGTCGAAGCTTTAATTTTATCACTGTTTTTGCGACTTCTTATGCGTTCTGCGAGCTGTTCTCGTTCTCAATTCTGGACGCTTGTCCGAATCGCCCGAGCTCAGTTTCAGCTCCAGCTGATGCAAGCTGCACGCATTACAACTACGTGCCGTAGAATAAGCGATCGGAGTAACGTCAGGGAGGAAAAAACCGCTGATGCTGTTCTGGCGAATGTCATACCTTTAGATCGACTTAATACCGCAAAAAACTTCACGTACCAGCAAAAAGAGCACATTTTTCAGCACCATGCGGGTTCAGACAGTTTTTTTTCTCACAGTGAGAGAGTCACCGCTTAAAATATTGTATCTTCGAGTAGCCCCATTCATCTTTCATGTGACATAAATAGTGGTGTTTTGAAGTCTTCGTGTCGAGCTATTACTGAAATGCGTTCACTGAAGTTTTTAAATGGCATGTATCTAAAATGAAAAAAAAGTTTTTCTCGGCTCTTTAGTCATCGAGACGCTTGGTTTTTAAGGATAAAACAGATACATTCTAAGGAACATTATGAAAAACTAGCAGTTGTGAGGAAAATAAAGCACTATAACCTCAGAATCTACATTTTTTTTGGAATTTTTGCATCAACTTGACTTGAACGTGTAGTGTTTTTGTCTAAAGTGGCGTTCTGAAGTTTTTTTGGCGGGGTGTTGTGAGGCTTCAAAATGCGGTCAAAAACCTCAAATCTACCTGTTCCATTTCATTCTGGGTCGTGGGAGAGATTTATCTGCTATCATCCAAGAACTCGAGTCTTGCAAGAAAAACAGCAGCAAAACGCTACAAGCGCATTGCATCTTGAAAAAAGGCAAAATGGTTTGCTTACGAGGCTTCACATCATCGCAGTCTTTAACAGTCTAAAGCAGATTTCATTATTAAGCGACAACTTCAAGAAATTTGACTCGATCAATTTTTTTTGTGGAGAAATTTTATCTCAAGATCGATATCTCTCACTGGTCGAGTTATTTCAAGGTTAAATTGAGTCGAGCAAATTTTCTGGGAAAGGTACAAGAGTGAAATGATGATCTAAACGAAAACTATTCGCTTGAAAATTACTCTAATTGCCGTGAAAAGCAGACATAAAAAAGAAATCGAAACTTTTGAACGAAACAGTTGCATGGCGACACCCTGCGTGCCTAATCAAAAATTCCTAGCAAGTAGTGTAGGATGCTGCCCTGTGAAATTCGTCTCGCCTTAGGCCGATCGAAATCAAGGTCGACGTGCGCGTAGAATGTGCTACTGAGGGCGGAACCCATGCACGAAGCTTTTTCATTTTGCGTGGTTTAAATGAAGATTTCAGCATCAGAATAGCGCCTAAGCAAAGTGAGTGCACACGACTTTGATTTGTGTGGTAAAGAGGGGAATATCAATTTGGTTACCACCACCTTGAGCCCCTGGATTGTATACCGCATACCGCACCCAGCAGAAGGCCAAAACCCTCCAAGACAAAGTTAGGCTGTCCTCGCACTACAGTAGGACCGAGAATAATTCTAAAATCGTTCTCGAGATATTGCCCCTTGGCCGCATAACCATTTTAGAATAGTTCTCATTCTAGTCAGAGTTTGCATCTCTTCTTGCGCTCATGGTTGAATATATGATCTTGGAGTGGGGCCGAGAATTCTTTCTAGTCTTCCCCATCTCGGTGTGGCCAGGAGACGTTCGATCGGTTTCCGATTTCTGCCCCAAGTGAACATGAGTACCGCACTCCGCTCATGGAATTCTCTGGATGAGTCCACAGTAGATCTGAATAGTCTGACGTGAAAGGTTGGTACAGTACATATTTTGAATATTAGCGCCAATGTGAAGACTTTTAAGTGCCGAAGAAATCCTTTCGATCGGCTCGACTTTTCTTTGGAGCCAAAAATCTGCAGTACATTCTGAAACGTACAAGAATTTGTGCCCCATCAAACTACCGTCATAATTTTAATTTTTTTTCATTGTACTTCGATCCTCGCAACTCAATGTTTCTTCCACACCTGCCCCAGATTCTGCCATCCAGCCTGTATACACTATTTACGAGAGAAACTTCATCCATTTTCATACAGCTCCTTGATAGAAACGCACTCGCTGTGTGTTACCAAGGTTAAAAAATGGTTTTCGAATCAAGAATTCCTGATGGCATGACCATTCTGTCCAGAGCGGTAAATAATTAAAGCCCTTTCGTGCTGGAAGCTGTCCTCCGCAATCAGTGCCAAAAAAAATTGTTCTATGAAAGGGGAGGGACTTTTATGAAGAAAGTTTTGTGAAGCTCGAACTATTCAGGTGTGAATTGCTTCCACACCAACTCGATGACAAGGACAACCTCCCATGGTGATTGGTGGACTTAATTCAAACTGAATATAAATATTTTTATCACGAATCAATTTAGTCTTGCTCTCTCTGGAGTTGCAGAAACCTAGTCGGGTTCGCGGGACCTTATGGTATTTCTCCGTGCTACCAGTTTGAGAATGCATACAAAACATGAACACATCAATCAACCCCTTGAATTTTGCTATAAAAGCAAAAACAGTGGAATCGCGAGTGTTTTGGTCGACTACTGTATTACTATCGCTGCAGTTGTAGCAGTCCTTTATTTCACATCAGTTTTGGTTCTTAAATATTTAATTAATGAGTCCACGGTTGTGACAAAAGTAAGTACAAAGGAGTTGAACGTGATAAGCTTGATTGCGAAGGTAACCTCCCAACGCTGTGAGATTTTCCAGAATAATAAAAGCAGGTTGGAAGATGTTAATTGCTTGGGAAGTGGAGGCACCACTCTGAAAATAGGCCGGCCCACGTTCTGGGAAATGCTACGGGGTCGGCGATCAGATGGAAGTTACCCTTGTGCTGAGTGTGTGCCCTAGGGCGATTAGGAGCGGGAGGATCAATTTTTTTCTGGCCCTCAAACGAGGTCAAACCTTAGGCTGATGTTTCAGCCGCAGGTATAGAGCCTAAGCCGGTGACTGCCTGCAATAATATGGATTGCGGGGGGGGGGGGGGGGGGTCGCTGCCTGGTGTGTTAGGCTTCTGCCTCTAACGCAAGATTAGTAATTACGGGCGAGTTATTGACTCGCGGTCAGGGAAATCGTAAGCGCATGAGTGTATGATTAAGTTGTGAAACATGAGCATGAACATGAATGTGTATGGGCTGAGGTGTGGGCTCGAAACCCACGCTGGCCACTGCAGGGCAGAGACGCGGGAGAGTATGCTTTGCTAGACAGTGTACACATGAGGTCTTATGGTGGTAGGCAAGTAACCATCATGAGATGATGCTCCTGCCATCAAGCTGCGTCCATAAGATAGGTTTTTAACAAAAGATAAGGGCCTTGCCATAAGTAGTTAACGCTGTCGGCCAATAGGGTATACCAGGCTGGCTATAGGTGTTCGCGGATGTTGAATGGCTATATTTCGCTGGTTTCTGCACATTTTTTAACGAGACGCGAGCACTGTACAGCACAAAGTCTAGGATTTAGTATTTGTGAGAAAAACTTTCAGAAATTTTTATTTTAAAAGGTTTTTAATCTAGTGGCCTTTTTGCGTCTTTTCGCTGTGAGTGACAGGTGCAGGAAGTGAAGTCCGCATAGAGCAGGCTATTTTAAAAATGTATCATCACATCTACAGTAAGCACTCAGAGCATGGCTATTGTATCAAGTTGGCAGGCTCACATCACTGAAAACTGATTGGAGGACTGGCTGTCACAACATCAGTCTGGCGAATCGGACAGCCGCATCTGAAATAGGGTGTCTGCTGTGTATTGGAGCTATCGCAAAAACCGCACGTCAATGCAATCAGCTCCAGAAACTTGTGCTGAAGTCGAAAACTTACCTCACACCGCTGCTGTATGATGCGCTCAAATTTCCCCCTCGCATACCTGAGCATCACTGGCCAAGAAGCAAAGGGCAAACTTCAGTCAGTCATGCAGGGCGCAGTCTGATAAAAGTCATTTTGTATGGAATCACTCGTCCGTCCTGGACTAGCCATAGTCACAGTATTTACAAAACAGCTCCTTCTCCTCTCTCTCCATGCAGACTTCACTTCCAACACCTCTCCACTGATAGCAAAAAGACGTAAAAAAGCCGCGAGATTTGCAAATTTTTCAAGATAAACCTTTCCTAAAATGTTTTTGAGAATGCTAAATCCTGGACCTTTTACTCAGGTCAAGACGCTCAAGTCTCGTTCAGAAATTTTAAAAAAAACACGCGGGATCTGGCTATTTAACATCCGCGAGCATCTCTTGCCAACTGAGTACAGTGAAGACTGTCAGAAGTTGAGGCTTTAAGTCTAGAATGGGTCGATAGGAGAATGTTCAAAAGCACATCTCACTACAGAAAAATTCGCTACCTAATCGCCAGACCTCGCTTTATGAAGGCTTTACGTGCTCTTGAAGTGCCAAGGGCAATGCATAATACCGTATTTCCTTGAAATTCCCCCCCCCCCCCCTCGAAATTCTCCTCTCTGGTTATTCTCCCCCGTGGCCATTTCTAGTCCACCTGGATGCTGTCTCTTTCGCTTAGTTTATGCGAGCTAAATTCGGAGGTGATATTCGACTAATTAGCTGTCGCGATCACGAATTGGCTCGCGAATGGGCGTGAATTGCAAAGAAGCGCAGAGAAAATTCTAATGCTGCTATGACCCTTGGTTGAAATGGCCGAGTGTCTCAGCGCTGTTGGATGCAAAAAGTTAAAAACTTAGCTGGAGTGAGACTAGAACTTGCGAACTCGGGTTTCAAAGTTGCACTCTCTAATACCTTTGACCAGCCTGTCTATTGATGCCTAAGATAAAACTTGGGGACTAAAAGGTTAGGTGCTTGGACACATAGCCATTCTTGTCCACCAGCGGAGTTGTTTCCTAGAGCTTGCAATTCGCAATATTCACTTAAAAAGGCGCGAGTACCTAGGACTGCACTTTGCAGTAGCTAGAGCACGACTTAAAATTGTTTTTTTCCGGGTTGTGGTTTGACCTGTGGTTTTGCTCGATTTGGAGCCGTTTCGTTTGTGGGAAGTTTCATTCTGGAGAGTTTTGGCTCGTTAAAAGGATTTTTTGTGTTAGTGGATCACTTCCTTGCAGACTAAATGCAATGCGTGCATAGAGTTTGATAGGATGAGAGGGGTTTTATCGCAGTTAGTATGTTTTGGGTGAAGAACTTAGTCTTTACTTTACTAGGGCTATGCAGACTCTTTGCGCTATCGAATTTTTTCCTAGTAACACGCGCCTTTCCTAGTTCTTTCGCATAGGCCCCCGCGACCAATGATGCACTTTCAGGGTATAACTTGGGAGCAGCCGTCAGCAGTAGGACATAACTCGGATGCTTTTTTAGAGCATAACTTTCAAACAGCTATCAGCTGCACCACATGATTCGCATGCATTATGCTGCCACTTCTTCCAACATGAAAACACAAATCGAAGCTCCTCTTGCCTGCCTCATCGTTCTGCAGTGATGACATGAGGCTCTCTCTAAAAAGAAAGTACAGACTCTTTTCACCCGCGATGTTTCTTATCATCATTCGATTTACTGCAGTGATGACACAAGGCTATCATCACACACACCAATGGAAATCGAAACTCTCCTCGCTTGCAGTTTCTTCTCATCCTGCAACCCTTGAGTTGTGATGTTGATTGGCTTCTCTGTCTCTGAGCCGCCCGCATTGCCGACCTGAGCTTGCGACTCAAGACTTCATCCCTGTTTTAAGAGGCCCAATTCTATCTTCCTTTACTGATCTGTAGCCCAATCTTTCTTTCGAATATTCACTGAAAGCTGTTACATTTATAGGTTCTAGTCAGTCTGTGGGCTTAAAAAAAACGCCTGACTGTCTATAGTAATTATTACGGGGCGATCTCCCCCTTGGATTTGGAAAAATTATCGGTTTAGTCAAAAAAAGAAAATAAGGTTGGTGTATTTTTCCTTTTTTTCAGGTGATGCTAATCTAATTTATGATAGGGTTTTCGAACCTACTTTCCGCTTTTGTGCATCAAGTTTTCGCGCATTTTGTGGTCCTTGCGCTTTTGTAGTATCCAATAGGATGCAGCTCGCATGCTGCATGCTGATTCGCCATCTCCTTATGAGAACATCGATCGTAACACTTCTCACTTTTTGCTTCTTCATGGGATGCCCAGACAAAGATCAGGCAATACCCACGAAGGCCACGACGTTGATGAGTCAAGCGAGCAATCTGATCAGTTAGCAACTCGGCGTAATCGCTATCATTATATCTGCCCGTACTGCTTCGAAATAACAAATCGGTTGCCTCGTCATTTAACAACGTGCGCCAAGAGTTTGGCCAGAGGAATAACGGAAGCCCAGGGCAAGAAAAATTTGAAAAAATGGCTATGAAGATTCAAAAGAATATTCTCGTGGAGCACGGCGAATTGCAACAGTTGGTCAACATCGAAGATCCGACTGAACGGTCCAACTGCACAAAAAGATGGCTGGAAAGGATGGGCCATATTGTGACAGCTGGCGAATTCAAGCCGAGAACTGTGACTTCAATCACCACGAGAATGATACAGGAAGGCGAGCGAGATCAATCGCTAAAAAGGAAACGTCAGCGTGTTATTTCGAGTGAGGAAGACGATGACACTGACGTCAGTGATGCTGAGCTGGCTGCGAAAATCAAAAAACCAAAGATCCATGTTTTACTGATCGGCAGCTGGCTACATCATTTGACGAAGGAACTCGGCGCCGTCTTCAAGAGGAAGGTCTTCATAATCGTTTCAATAACGACAACAAGTTCGCAATCAAAGTGGCGGCACATATCTTCGAAGTCAAAGGCGCTCCCAGCCCACAACTGTTGGAGAATATTATTCGATTGCTGTGCTTTCTTTTCAAACAAGCCAGCCTGGAGCTGTATCGAATTAATCGCACCAAGATAGTGATCTCGGTGGTAACGCAACGACATGTGCGGCGATTTTTTCGTCGCTTGAACCAATGCAAAGTGGAAGGCGGAACCATTCGTGATTTTGAAAAAGTGGCACGTTTCCTGATCGAAAGTACATCGTCGCCACATTGAATCCATCATTGGAGGAGAATCATCAGCTGGTGGCTTTCATGACCTACTTGAAGTCGGCTTAAAGCGCAAAGACTAAAAAGATCAAAGAGCGCAAGAGAGAGAAGATCGTCAAAGAATTACGGAATCCTGAGCCCGATGCTTTCAATCGTGTCCGCAGTGTCGTGACAACGAGCGAGTCAAGAACAAGTTGGACAGAGTTCAACGCTCGATTCTGAGCGATCCTACAGTGCTGGATTTAAAGGATTACCAATTCATCATAAGGTATTGTATGACGATTCCATCAATTCATTACGCTGATCGTCCGAAGGTTGCAATCAATTTGAGATTGGGCGAATGGAAATCACGCCAAGTAAATCCGACCAATCCTAACTTGGTGAATTTCCGCATCAGCCAGCACAAAACCGCAAGTGTTCGCGTTATTAAGCAAGTGCAACTCGATTTGGCCGAAGCGAAAACGTTTGATTTCTACGAGAAACATTGTCGAACACGTCTTATCGCTGGACATGCACGTGAAAAAGACATGAAAAAGCCGGAAGCGACATTCTTCCTGACCTATCGAAACAAGAACGCCTACACTGTCAGGCGGCCAAATTGCCATTTTCCGGAACACCTTGCAATTTTTGTGCGGGCTCCGTATTTTTAGGCTGCTTATATCAATATTCCTATAACAAGTGACTTTTTCAGATGTGCGCGTGGTAACGTTAAAGTTAAGTTTCGATTACTGCGGTTAAAAATCTATTCAGTTTCTCTTCTCTCCCTCTTAGCTGGATAGATATGTTCAAGTACTGTAGATATATGTCTTATCTAATCGTAAGTAGATATTTTATTCATCCAATCAGTTGTAGGTTGCATTCTGCTCAGATGCGTAATTTTGGCCCGTTTTCCTCTCAGAAGTGCTATAAGTTGAACAGCCAAATTTTCGCTAAATTTCTCGTACAGTCGGTGACAAAGGCGAGGTTTATTATGAAACGAGAAAGGCCTATCATCAGGTTTTGCTTTAAAATAATTAGGCCTGCCTAACTATCTGATGACACGTATATTCTCCAATCGTAGATAACGCAGCATAGCCTGTTCAGAAGCGCTGCTTATTTCAGGATGTAAAGAAGCCAGCCAATGGAAGGAACTGGTTGACATGTGCACCGAATCGAGAAAGTCCTGATCGAAGGACCTGCGGCTAAAGAGCATCCACGAAACGGAAAGCAGTAAGCTAGATTCTCTCCTTAAGGTCCTCAAATTTTAACATGACGTTAGAAGTGCTAAAATAAGGTGCATACGGACTGCATTTTTGGTAAAACGTATTTTGACAAATCTTCTCGTTACTAACGTCAGGAATAGCCAGCGATCAACACATCGTCGTTATGTGATCATGCTGTGATTTGAAGTAAACAAGACAGATGACTGTCGGCTAGGTACGGTAGATATACATACTCGTAAACAGTATTAGTTGCTTTGATCTTAGGCCATCTTAGGCCATTCCTGACCACATGGCAAAGACCATGTAGTTAGGGATGGCCCTGGGGCAGGGATAGCTAAAACTTTACTGGATGCATTATTATGGCCCTGATTAAAAATTCAGATTTGTGGAATGTAAGGGTTGTCTCCTTGCAAGACGCATTATGAGAATAGGTGAGAATACATATACCCTTTTAAAAGCTTTTTTGTGTGCTGTCTTTGCTTATAGCGAAGCCAGGTTGATTCTTCCACGATCAATGGATGGGATGAAGAAGTCCCACTTTCTTGCAGGGCTCAAATGATCCAACGCGAATTCCCAAACAATGTTGTCTCCAGGGCCTACTTTAATTCGTCTCAGGCTCTGCAGTTCGTGCAAGCGGCCAACAGCATGGACAAGAAGGCCAGCGTTGGCATCAAAACGGCTGCTCGACTTCCCCATCCGGTACAGCCAAGTGCCTTTTCAACAGACTGCAGAAAAATCAATGGCCACCGTCGACAGTGACTATGCGGCAGATTTGTTAGAGCAAAGGTGTCCTTCGGTTTTTTGTCTGAAACCTGTTCTCTTTGTGGTATTTTGTGCACTGAGACTAGGAAAGGGAGGAGGCAGTAATAACATCATTGGGAATTTGAGCTGAGCAGTCCGCTCTGGTCACATCGTTCTTGCGGCAGTAAATTTGTTGGACACACATTTCTCCTGCCATTTGCTGTGCCATCGACTCCTCGCCCGTGACACCAAATCTCTGCCCCTTGTCGCCCCCTAACAAAGTTCCACTGCGCCTGGGCGACACCATTTGGCCCCGTTCGTCCAATGCGACTGTCATTTTCCTTTTCAGACTGTCAGCATATGGTATAATGGAGCATCCCCTTCCGCTTGCTGTTGGTCTTCGAATAGGCCGACTGGGACGGGACCACGATCGACGACCAGCATCATCGGTATCGACTGATTCTAGCAACGGCCCTTCATTCCCTTACGCAGGCCTGTGATATGTGATAACTGGGAAGATGTGCTGTGCTTGCTACTTTCGTGTCTTCTCGGTGTATTCGCGCGGCGAGAAATAAACGAGAGCCACGCTGAGGAAACCGTAGAAGCCAAGTTACTCGTGCTAGGCGACTTCAACCGAGTTTCCTGACACTACATCAGTACGCAGCTGACAATGAATCAGAGCTTGGGCTTTGTCGTTCATTCGATGCTTATCTGAAACATAGGCCGGGTTCTGCATGGCTACGAAAATCATCCTACGACTCCGTTATCAGTTTATTCACGCATGTCGCTTCATGCTATCATTTGGTCAACTGGCCTTCGCCCAAAGTCGCAGCCTTGCCGCTTTCACAGAAACTGCGTTCTCCGGGCCACCATCGCATCGTCGGCGAAGAGCAGGGTCCATGGCTGTTTTGGTTGTGTATCAGACGTAACAGTACATATGAAGTGGGGAAAGCGCTAAGCCTTGGTGGGCGCCCAATTTAATACTGGTTGCATCAGATACCAGCTAGCGGCCACGATGGTCCAGTGGTTCGGCATTCGTCTCTCCACATTGTTTGGGAGCGAGTGCTGGACTCATCCCGGGTACTCGTGTAACCAAGCCTGGCAGGCGTAGGAGGGTGGTAGCTGACCGAAGTCAGCGGGACAAAAACTCCGGCTGGAGCACGCAAGTCACACGTGAAACATCAACCCGAGAGGTTGACGTCTCCCAGCCACGGGAGATATCCTGTTCGTGACGCCAGTGTAATCCTAGGGCTATCTAGAGCTAACCAGAGACCTAAGCTCGAGCCACAGGAACAGTCCCACGCAGTCTAGGGACACCTCGTTTTATAGTTCATTAGCCACCACACCACAAGGGCCGTGTGCTCATAGAGCAGGTGCAGACCAGGAGGTCAAGACTAGTTCTCTGTCGAGGCCTGCAACCAGAGAGAGGGACCGATTCTCTGAGCCAGCGCGCTAATAGGCCAGAGGGCGTACATAGTACATGCATAGTCCATCCTTATCACACTCGTAAAGTCATTAAAGCACCAAAAACTGCCCATCTTGCTTGGGAAGGCTTCATCGTTCGCTTTGCTGTTCTTTCAATACATCTGCGTTCTTACTCTCATCCTAATACTGGTGTGATTCTTCCATGATCTCCGTTCGTTTTTTGCCGTCGAACCAGTCTGTCCGTAGACTCTTCTTTCTGTGACAAGTAGGGCATAATTTGTGTTTTTACTGTAGCCACACAAAAGACAAAGAGGCGGACTCCACAAGGTCAAGTGGACTCCACAATGCAAGGAGGAATGCCTGGTGTGAAGGTCAGGTGGAAGTCGCCAGTTTCGTCGCCCGTCAGCTGGTCCGATACTCGCCACCCTGCCAAAAAGAAATACAATACGGGCGCTGGGGCCGATTATTCCACTTATAACGTGGTCACAGAGGCACTAGGCGATAGTAGTATAGGATGCTAGTGCCCTGCCTGACGACCCCCAAAAGGTAGCAAGGACGCGAGGAAGAAGGCACCAAAGATTGAGACCCGCGCTGGGTTATTTGGTTAATGCGTTGGTCCGCATTGCTTGGGCCAGCAACGCTGACCGGGAGGCCACAGTTCTGTTCCGGCTGACGGTGAGGAGGGCAGTTTAGTAAGCCCGTTCATGTCATGTTCATGTTTTACCACATCACCAAACGCTTATGCGCACTCGAGGGTGAAGGGACACATTTTACACGAAATGATTTACTGGCCCGCGAGTGGAACACTCGCCCGTGACTGCGCATCTGGCGTGAGAGGTAGACGCCTAACCCACCAGAATATAGAATATGCGAGGGAGTCGAACACTGGTAGCCAGACACGGCCGTACTAGACGGAATCGCCAACGTGAACTCAGGGAGGACTTTTGGACGCCAGCCTGTGGGGTTGGCCAGTGACGCAGAACTGGTATGGAGATAGAGATCGATTTTGACTAGACCTGATCCGTTGCCGGGCAGGGAAGAACACGCGGAAGTAATTCATGTGCTGGAAACACACGTGCTGTGCGGACAGGCAGAGAAGGAATCACTTGCACGAAGAGGTGCGGATTACACCGGCTATAGGCAATGCGGGTCGGTTGGAAGCCCCTAAGGGAACTGATGTGTCGCGGGACCCAACTCAAAAATTTTAAATAGCCACCATATAAGTATCAGATACACAACTACAGGCTGACTTGTAGCCTGGCTTGCACAGATAGCGATGTACAGAAACCTATCAGCAAAATGATAACCTTCCGAATATGTTAGCATGGCTGGTGCCAGTATACCCGAGCATGCTATGCTTTAAAGCTTCACTGCACTGTAGATGGCCGACATATCGACAGAGGAGAGGCTACGCCTTTATTCAGGGAGAACATCGCATTGATATGGGTCCTCCATTCACAGTCAGATTCCCACGCAGCGTATGTGCCCGCTGCCACGGTTCTGTAGCTCCTTATCGTTAGTAGACCTAAAGCGGGCTCCCCCTGACTGGCCCTGCTCAGTGACTAGGTTGCTAGCCAAGGCACGATGGCATAGAGAGCCGTCTCCTCTCTGTCGACCTGTCTTCGACTGGCAAAGTTGGTCTCCCCCCCCCCCCCCCCTACTGTAGCTTCTTCTCCTTATACTTGCTCTTCGCTCTAACTAGTAACGATTCTGTAAAATACAAAGGTGTTCGCAAGGGGAGAAATATCACAGCGCTCTGGTAGTACCTGAGTGCATAGGTACTGTCGTGACTGGAACTGAACTGATCGAACTGTTGCCAACTGGTGTTCTGATCATGCTTGTCCATAACTGATGCACGAAGACTGCCAACAATAGGGAATTACGAAGAAGTGTAATGAGATCGCCAACTGTCCGCCCGGCTTGACCAGGGCAAAAGGTCGAATAGGGCCGAAGTGAACGGAGTGAGTATTTTCGGCTGGACTCAAGCGTACACAGGGCATTCGGACACTTCGTCCCCGCCATTTCGTCCCCGCCTTTCCGTCCCTGCCGTTTCGTCCCTGGCCATTTCGTCCCCGGCCTTTTTCGCCCCTGACCCACTTCGTCCCCGGCCAACATACGAGTATAAATAACCTCAGTGCTCTGCTGCAATGACTTTGTTATTGTTTCGAACTCATTGTCAGTTTTACGGTGGGTGTTTTCTCATAAAATTTCTTCTAATATTTGTGCGTTGGCCTCTCTCAGTCGTCACGAAAATGGCGGACAGTGTCGTTTCAGTTCGTAACAAACGGAAACTGATCCATGAAAACCACGTCTTGTCCTGTCTTTCCCTTCTCTGTGATATCCCAATAGACACAGCAGGTGTATGCTCCTGCTTTCTCTGTAGACCGTTGCTGATACTCGATGCTTGATGCCTTCAGGGTTCGTGATGTATTCTTCACTTCGGTCAGCATTTGCTAAGCAATGCTCTCGCAGCAGCGAAGGGGTCATAAGGGATTTAGACTCCGCCTCCTCCACTGATCACTTTCCCATCGATCGGACCCGATCAGACAATCACCGAACGCCGTTTCCATTCATTCCACCACCTGGGCAACGAGGGACCAACTGGGCAGCGAGCGTTCCCCCTAGCGGGAGAATCGCCCTCGAAGGCGTCCTGCCACAGATGGACTGATCGCTGGGCACCATCATATTTTTCTGGCAGGGAATACTGCATTCTCGCCACTCCTCACTGGCCTCGCAGCCTACTACGTATGGTACGTTCCCGCCACTTCACACTGCCCTCGCTGGTCCACCGCACTTTTGACACTTTACACTGTCTCGCGGCCAATACATATAATCGCGCTGCTGGCCGTACCTCGTCATTCCGATTGACTGCTCGTTCACGAATGATGGTCTTGACTGCACAAATGTGGGTCTTGTTGCCCACGCCTGTCAGTCCGTTGCCATCGCCAGTGAGCCAGTTGCCAGCGAATGTGGGTCTTGTTGCCCACGCCGGCTGGTCTCGTTGCAGTCGCCCACGAATGTTGGTCTCGACCAACGCCAGATGGGTCTGTGTATCGGAATGGCTGCGATGTGACGACCTCCCCGTGGTGCAGCTGGAAACTGGTCTCCCGATCAGGCCAACGTCACGCAAGAAAGAAGAATCGACGAAGCGGCAATTGGATCGAAAGTCGAATTCAACGGGCGATGGATGAGACCAGGGGTAAGCATGGTTTACTCAGCAGGCTGACTTCTCGTGCCTTAACTTTCAGGCCCGACTTCCGATGCGAGTGGCACATGGCTGGATGAAGATGGTCTTGTTGGATTGATCTCCAACGTGCTGGTCGACAATCAAGGGCTCGGTGAGGTAAGTTTGGTCTCTTCCGCTCCCTTGTCGCTCCTAACTTGTAGCTTGCTTTTCAGGTACCGAAGCTCAAGTCCCAACTCATTCGTGCAGATGAGAACCTGAGCAGTCAAGCAGCGAATACTTGTACATACAAGACTGAATCTACATGGCCAAACGAAACAAAAGAGTACAAACAAACAACACAGGAAACAACAACACTCTGCTGTCGACCATTAGGCATTTTGGTTGGACGGAGTTGCGTCGTCGGTGTGACATCCAGAGTGATCTTGATTGTGGCAACATGTGTATGGCGGGTCATTGCTTGTATTGATCGCTGCCGTGTACGAAGTGTTGGGTTTCTAGGAGAAGGGTGGGTCATGGGAGCGAAGAAAAAAAGAATAAATGCCTTCAGAAGCGCGTTACCTCAAAAACAAGCAGGCCTCCCTCGTGAGCGAAAAACCAAGGTATTCGCGGCTGTTGGCAGTTCAAACGATCCTGCCCTCTCCTGTCAGTTGTCGATGACACAGGCCCGGCGGCCGCACCAAACCTCAGCGCCTTCCCCCTTCATATAGTACGTCTTATAAAAAGGGTTTTTTTGCGACCTACGTACTCCGTGGAGCTGTCCACAAGGGCACAGAAATAAGCTCTGTACGTTGCTGCTTTACGGCTTTTAGTGACAGCGCAGTGAGTGGTCATTCGAACCAGCAAGACCGGTGTAGGTACCCCGTACAGAGGGTGGACACCACCCTATTTTAACACAGCAATGCGCGCAGGCAATGGCACTCGAGGGTGAAGAAACGCATCATCGCGATCAGCCGTGAACGAGCTCGCGCCGCCGAGTGTTCACCTAGCTTGAGAGGCAGACGCGTAATCCTAAATGCACAACGCAAGCTAGTAAAGGCACCAGGACAACTCTTGCTAGCAGCTTTCGACTGCTGCTCGCAGATGCACCAATGTGGAGGAACAAAAAAAACACGCACAAGCCGAAGGGCTTTCCCTTCGGAGTGTGTGGAATGAGTGAGACTGTGTACCCCAAACCCACCCCAAGGGAGGGTCGATTTTTGGCCCTTTACCCGTGGGCTGGGGGGCTTGTTAATGACCCTAACTTGCTATCGACTAGGGTCAATCCGGGATGCATGTCAGGCAAGGGCGCGTGTTAGTCGCTACCCCGCGATGTCGGCGGTTACCCCCCGGGGCAACCATACCCAGCGACGGGACCCGGATTCGAGAGGCTCCCGCCCCGTAAGGCCTTTCCTCGTTTATCGACCCCGGGTATGCAGTGTTAGTCACCCATCGACAGGCGTGCAAGGCGCAGAGAGAACTTATAATAAGATTGGGTTCAAGGGCCACCCGCCCTATAAGGTCTGTCCATGTTTATCGACCCCTGAGGGATAGGGTAGATCACCTACTGCCAGGCGTGCAAGGCGCAGAGAGAACTTCACCAAGTCCTTAGACGGGCAGAGTTGAACTCAGGGCCGACCGGTTTCTAGCTCCGCCAAGCAATTTGTGACACACGCCTTTGACCGCTACACCACCCAGGCGGCAATTGCAGTTGTTGCTTGGTTTCTGTCGAGCAGGAGAGAATAGACAGTGGAACACAACACTGACAGGCCTGGACTTCACTTTTGACCTAGTCTTCCAACGTGAAATACAATCTGACCAGTCCTAGGCTAGTCAGAGCCTCGCTCGCAGCGGACATGCGCGGCCTAATTGTAAACTGGTGCCCCCGAATTTGAAGGTCCTTGAGCTTGCCTGACCAGTATACTAGACACGAGGGTGGCGTGGACTGCGTGGGATCGTCTGTTGGCTGTCTCGTCTCTAACACAGTGGGTTCAAGGGTCGGTCAAGGCGACGGTATGGACTTGGTAGATGGAGGTATGGTTCGTTGTCTGACTCTGTACAGATACGGCAGCCATGTGTGCATCCATCATGGCAGCCATCATACCCTTATACCATGCTGCCTTTAGCCTTTATTGCCCTTCTGAATTCTTATCGCCTGACTTTTCATACACATTTTCGATGTACCCGTATTGCCACTGGAAAAAATGGATACTCTGCAGCCACAATCTCTTTCGATTCATCACTTGCACAGATAAGCGTGCTGAATGTAGTTATAACTTGTACTCTGTCATCCCACTCATCCCCACCAACAAACACAGCCACTTCTGATCAGGGTGCTTACTCACATTCTACACAGGCATATCCGCACTAGTTCACATTCAATATGACACACGCAGAAAAGGCAGGTAAGAAACGAGCAATTACGTCACTACAGAGCACTCACACTCACGTCAGTCCTGCTTACCAGATGATAAAAAACGAAGGTGAAACACAGCTTGGCATGCAATAACGTGGACAAGTAAATATGCAGGTTTTGCGGTCGATCGGATGTTGGGAGAAAGAACCTGCAAGCAAAGTAAAAAACATATCGTAGTGAAATCCTTGGCTCGCCCTAGGACGATCTAGGGCTGACCAGAGGATGGCTCAAGCCAGGAACAGAACCACGCAGTCCACGGACACCTCGTAATATAGTTTATTCGTCCCCACACCACAAGGGCCGTGTAGACTCACAATTCGGGGAGCAGCCGCACGTGTCGGCCGTCAAAGGGGTTCTGACGGATCTGAGCCCAGAGTGCTCACAGAGCAAGTCTGGACCAGGAACTCAAGACTAGTTCTCAACCGATGTCTGCAATCAGAGCAGTCACTCGACCTCGACCTCGCTCTCGGTCTCGTGCTGGCCCTGACATAGGAGAGGCGGACTGGTTCCCTGAACCAGTGCACACATAGGCCAGAGGGCATAACACATGCCTAGTCCATGCCTATTACATTCCTCCCCTCCTTAAAAGAAGCGTGACCCCACGCTTCCCGTGAAAAGTAGGGCACCTTCGATTAAGGGATCCTGGAGAAAAAGTCCAGGTCGTCAGGCTAAAAAAACAGGGATCAGAGACTGAACCAGTGGGAGAAAGGTCCAGCAAAAAGGCGAGACCAGGGCGTAACCGGAGTCAGTGAAGACCAAAATGGATAGTACACTGCTGTCGTCCAGCGAGTCCCCTAGGTGACACATACATAAGCGACTCCCCGGATGGCCCTAGGGTCTAACGAGGCGCACACCAAAGTACGTGGGTTCAGCAATGCTCAACTCCACACGTCATCCCAGCCCCAATCACAACATCACAGAACATCACACGTTCTTCATGGCTGGGTGACGGCTGCTGAAAGGGAAGAGGAGCACCACCCAGGCACACTGCCAGAGAATCATCCAGCAATGGGAGACCCCGTGACCTACGCACTACCTGAAACCCAAGAAGGGGTCAAGGAACGTGCTCCGCCACAACCAGGGATCGCCCAGTATGTGCGCAAACTCGGTGTGTACAGAGACCAGAAACAGTCCAGACTCTGTAACCCAGTCCAGATGACGGAAGACTGGGCGGGCAAATAATGCACCAAACCTCAGCAAAACCCAAAAATAATCCCCACAAAATCTACCACACAGCTGAGGCCGGGCCGGAAATAGTCTAGCCCATAAAGAAAACAGGACCAAAAAGAGTTCAGTCCGTAAAATACCCACGCAAACACACACACAGGGTTAGTCCGGTTAGACGAAACCTTGCTAGCCCAAACCATGACGAATCATTCCACCATCAGCACCGGGCAAGGAATCGCCTCGCCGGCCACCGGAGTAGCGACCAACGCATCGCCATTCGCCGACATGCAAACGTCTGAAACCAAGGATTCGTTGTTGCAGAATGGGAATCCACCACCCGCCAGATCCAGAAAATACATGGCCAATTGGGCGGGCGACAGCTGCTGCACACGGGCAATCCACATGGCCCGCGCCACCAGAGAACGATGACTGCAAAGGCTACTTACCCAATCGTCAAACGAAGCGAACAACTGACGCGACGGCCAATCTATAATCGTCCACGGCTGGTCCAAGGGGACGCCAGCGATGTCGAAAGCCGGTCGGAATGCCATGGGATAATGCGGCAAAGAGAAAAACGGTTCACGAACCACGCACCGTTCGAACCCACTGGCACCATGAATCACGACCGCTGCTGGACAGTCGAACTGCAGCTCGTAGACGTAGCGCGACATATCCATCATCATCATCATCATCATGTTTTATTTGTAGCCAAACGCATAAGCGCACTCAGGGGCTGCGAAACAAGAGGATAAGTACAATAGATGAAAAAAAAGAGAACAAATGATCACAGTCAAGAAAGAAGAAAGTCTTAAAAAAAAATCACTAAAAAGTAACCTTTGAAACAGAAAAACGAAATCGAGGTAAGGAATCCAAGGCAACATTGGCGGCCAGCTCATTCCATAAAACGATGCACGAAAATATAAAACATTGTTTGTATGTCTCAAAAAAATGCCTGGGAACTACTAAATGGTGCGGTGCCACATTCCTCTCGCTAGTGCGAAAAGCAGTCTTATGTACTAACGGATGATCAGCATAAAAATTAAAATCGTGAATGTTGTTGTAAAACTTGTAAAACTGATAAAGTTTCAAACGCTTCCTACGATTGAAAAGAGAGACCCAGCCAGCCTTGTCTAGGCCTGCATCATACGAAATGGTAAAATCGTTCAAAAAAAGACGTAAGGCATAAAATTGAGCGCGGTCCAGTTCATGCACATCCTGTTTCAAAACTGGGTCCCAACAAACACATCCATATTCTAAAACTGATCTCACACAAGCATCGTAAACTGTGCCAAGAACTGAAGGGCCCACATGACGACCAAGTTTTCGACGCAAGGCACCCAACATGGAAGTAGCTTTTCGCACAACGCTGCTAACATGTTCGCTAAATTTCATGTCGTTAGTGAAAAGGACTCCCAAATACTTAACCTCGTTGTATACAGTTAGAGGCTGACCGCGCAAAAAAAGTTTTGGTTGACGAGTGAGCTTACCATGACCATAGCGAAAAAAAAGCGATATCCTGGCGATATCCTGGCCAAAACACAACGGAACCATGAACGAGTTCCTCCATTGTGGAGGCGCGACCATCGAAAACCCGAAGGGAACACCGTTCAGGTCCGCAAACCAAACCAGAGGCCACACAGCAGTCTAGTTCAGCGACTTCGCATGAACCATCTCGGATTTTGGCATCCAAGTCACGCAACCCATTCGCAGTATCGATGGGCAGACCTAGATACAGACCGGGAACTGCCATATCCGAGGCACCGGCCACTGAAGCCATGACGGGTTCAGTGCCAGGTCCAGACGTATCCATAATCGATGAAGATGCGTCGGCCACCGCAGCCTGTGCTGGAACAGTGCCAGACGCCGCCGTCGAGATCGAAGAGCCATGAATGGATGAATGATCCATTTCGAATCGCCAATATCCAAAGAATAATACCCGAATAGTTCCTGGAATAGACTGTACCTGAGAACCAATACCAAATACCCGTACCAATAATACTGAGCACGATTGAGCAATTCCGGAAGGAATGCACCGAGATTCGTCGCAAAAGAACAAAATTAATCACCGGGTCTAAAGCTCTAATTCTTAAAGCTCGAGACACCCGGGTCGAACCAACGAAAATAGAATTAGTACCCAAAACAATTAGTAAGGCACTAATTGGGGACCAGAACAAAAAACCAAAGAAAACCAACACCAAAACCGAAAAACCCACTAAACAAATCGAAAATCCGATCGAAAATGATTTGTCGCGTCACGCAAGCCCACCTTAGGAAAATATTCCAGGTGGCGCACATGACGAGGCCATCTTGACGCAGACCTCCTGAGCAACGTGTTCCACGACGAAGATGCTTAGGCGCGGGAAGTTCAAATTCCGAAAATCACATATCGCAGTCCAGATGCACACGGGGCGCATAGGGGCAGCGATATACTGAAATGAATCGGACCGGTGCTGTACCATCGTCAAGATTGGCATCTGGCAAGGTGCCAGCCAATCGCAAATCTTCTATTGCACAAATCGCTTGGTGAATCGCTTTCTTCAAACGGCCCACCTTACTCTTGTGCTTCTGCGGAATAAAGTTCTTTAATTTTAGCTTCGCCTGGAAGAACTGCTGATGTTTGGCAAAATCACGTATCGCAGTTTCCCGCAGGAACGCATACTTCCCATCGTCGTTTAGGAACTGCACCCGATATACCTGCTCCAAGTTGACCTTGGACACAGAGGACGCATGTGCCTTCTTGATCGGTGCATCGTCGAGGTCCCCAGGGCACGAATTCGGGCCCAGACCTGTAATACGGCCTGGCCACCACGGAAAGCCCATGACCTTTGCCCAAACGTACTGACCAATGTGGAAAGATTGCGTAGCAGGCGGGACATTCGTCGTCGAACTTGTATTCGAGGTAGGCTTGTCCTGTAATGGAATAGGCTGATCAGCATTATCTGCACTACCCTCCACCTGCTCTGAAAGACCCGTGTCCTTTGTCAGTATGCGCTCTGCGTCAGCGGACACATCTTCCACTGCTGCAGCTCGTTCCAGGCGTTCCGTCGTCTTGACTAAATGCTGTGGGTGCCATCGTTTAACCGGCTTCGATGGGTCCTGCAAATTGCGGATCAGCACGCCCGACTCACCCAACAGCTTCACCACTTCGTACGGACCTAACCAGTGAAAACCCAATTTCCTAGAAAGGCCAGGTTTGAAGTGATAATTCGGCTTACGAACCCAATCTCTAACTTTCAACGACAGAGGACGTGCCGTTTTGTCATACTGTAATTTCTGACGAAACTGATTGAGTTCGATGTTCTGACGCACCTTCGCATCGATACTTGCCATGCGGATCCGCAAGTGATCCACATACTCAGTGCCTTGTACCGATTCAGTACGAGGTTGAGCGAGCAAAGTATCCAATGCCATGGGCGGGTCCCTTCCATGCGACATGAGATACGGGGAAACACCCGTCGTCGTGTGCGGAGTATGCCGATAATGCATCATAATCAGCTGCAATTGGTTATCCCAATCTTTTTGATTAGGATGGACGTAGCATGCCATGGAGAACCCGATAAGTTTATTCAGGTTTTCAACGTTACCATTGCATTGCGGGTGATAGGGCGTTGTCGAAACTTTCTTCACTCCCAGTTCCTTGCAAAGTCGTAAAACGAGCTTAGACAAGAAATTAGAGCCACGATCGCTGAGAAGCACCCGAGGACATCCGTGTCGAGTGATCCACCCATCGACGAGCAGGCGAGCAATGCGTGCTGCCTTTTGATCGGGCACTGCGTATGCTTCAGCCCACTTGGTGAATATGCACATAATCACAACCACGAACCTGTTGCCATGATCCGAGGTTGGAAATGGACCTTGTACATCGATGGCAATCGTGTCGAAGGGCGCTGTGCGTTTAATGATCTCCAAGGGCGGTCGTCCGTATCGATGAGGTGCCTTGAAACGAGCACACGTATTGCACTCGGCACACCAGGCCCTGAGATCGCGTCGCATCGTGGACCAAAAATACTTGATCCTCAGCGCAGAGAACAGTCGATCGAAACCAGGTTGGTTCGCGTCCTTATGGGCAGCATCAAAAATGAATCGACGCAGCTCTGACGGGACCACCACTCTGTCGTGAAAATACGTTCCTTCGACCAACCTGCTCTTGTGATGCCATCTGTGCATAAGAATGCCCTCGTCGTCCAGCAGATAGCTCTTCGCCAAATTCGCGATTTTGGGAGGCTGATTATAATCACCCTGCAAAAATGCAATAATACGTCCCATTCCATCATCATCCCGCTGCATCTTCTCCAGAAGTTCCCGGGACGGTGCATCAGGAAATGCATCGGCTGCTATTTTAGCCGTGTCGATCCCCAACTCGTCCGATTCCAATTGCGTTGCTGGATCCAATTCGTCCCGCAACTCCAAATCGCATTCAGAGTCAGAGTCGTCAGAGAGATTGACATCTGGTTGCACTTCCAATTCCAAGGCGGCATCTGTATCCGGAGACCCTACTGTAGTCCAGACAGATGCTCCAACCACATGCTTCGCTTCAGCAATCGCGACGGCACATTCATTGAACATGCCCTCGTATATGTCTTCGTTACACTCCTCAGAGATTGAGTCTAAGGGACCAGACGATGCCAGAGCAACAAAGTGGTCTAGCCAATTGACTAAGAGAGGCACTGGTAGGACCTCACGCACCAGAGCCAACGGGATATCGTCGATAATTGCGTTGGGAGCCTCCACCATGGACTCATCCTTGCTTCCCATATCCGTTGCTGCCGTGACGCAGATCATGGGTAAATCGGGCTCTGTGACAGGAGCTTGCTCACCGTCACCATCGGTCGCTTCGCCACCATCGGAGATACCAGAATCCGACTCGATCGTGACTGCTTGCGGCAATAAGGCGATCAATGCGGAAGGGCCACACATCGAACACCGTTTCGTGGGTGACAATGCCGAGAACAGCATAGCATTAGCTGCTGGCATGCGCGATAGAAAATCGGCGGCGCCATTGTCACATCCTTTCGCGTGTGTAATGCTGAAAGTATAATCTTGCAATTGCATAAGCCACTTACCGCGACGTCCTTCCAAATCCTTCTGCTTGTACCAGTACAAGAGAGGCTTGTGATCCGTGTACACTTCGAAGGACCGTCCGTATAAATAATGTCGATATTGTTTGATCGCCCAATGAATAGCAAGGCACTCCCGATCGATCGTCGGTTACCTCTGCTCGGTTGGTGACGGAGTTCGCGAAATGAACCCAATAGCCCATGCGTGCTTCGGCTTCTTTGGATCATACTGCTCCAGGACAGCACCTATGGCAAAACTACTTGCGTCAGTGCTGAGTCTGAAAGGCAGTGAGAAGTCAACAAATCGCATGACTGGATACGTTACCAGTGCTTCTCGCAGATCTTCGAATTCTTTCTGATGTGTATCCGACCATTCCCATCGCACGTTTTTCTTCAAGAGTTCTCGCAGAGCCCTGGTTCTACGAGCAAACCCCTCGACGAACGATCGATAGTAACTGGCCAACCCCATAAATTTGTGGAGTTGGTCCGTGTTCGTCGGAATTGGGAAATTTCGGATTTTGTCCCGTTTGTCATCTGTGATCGAAACACCCTCGGCACTAATGCAATGGCCTGAGTACTCGACTCGGTCCATGCCAATAGCGCACTTGGATGGTTCAAGCATCAGATGTGCCTCTCGGAGACGTCCAAATACAGTGTTCAGATGCTCGACATGTTCGTCTAGTGTCTTGCTGAATACGATGATATCGTCCAGATAGCATTGGGTGTAAATCCACAGCAATCCAGACGATGTCATCTCCATGCACCTTTGGAACTCCGCAGGTGCGTTGCAGAGTCCAAATGGCATGTTGACGTAATCCCAGAAGCCGAAGGGGCAAACGAATGCCATTTTTTCAGCCGTTTCTGGGTCCAAGGGTATCTGACTATACCCCGACGTCATGTCGAACACCGAAAAATACTTCGACCCACGCAGTGCATCCAACATTTCATGAATGTTGGGCAGTGTGTGGGCGTCCTCCTTCGTTACCTTATTGATGGCACGGAAGTCGACGCACATCCTCCAATCGCCCGTTTTTTTGCGCACCAACACAGTCGGCGATGCCCATGGAGAACGTGATGGTCGAATCCACCCCAGGCGCAATAACTTCGCGACTTCCTCCTGGATGATTGGCTTCTGACTTTCGGCTAGTCGTCGAGGACGGGCCATGATTGGTTTCGCGTCCCTGGTACTGATATGATGTTTAGCCAAATGGGTGCCACTAATTTCTTCCTTTTTCAGGGCGAAGACGTCCGAATTAGATGCGACTACCACACGGACAAGCTGTTCGTCTCGCTCTGAAAGATTGCCATTTCCAAATTTCAGCTTTTCCAATAGCTGTTTCTGACGTTTCGGATCATGCCAGTCGATCAGAACTCGGTGAAGCCGATTGGGCTCCAGTGGCCTATCCTTTTTTCCCTCCAGGTGTAGCCACAATTCTTCATGCCTCACGAATTCGACTTCCGGCCTGATTGGCGTGTATGTACAGGGCGCCAATTCTGCGGGTTGATCCGGAATAACCTCTTCGACCCTCCAGAATGGAGGCGCTTTCTTGTCGGAAGGAAATGGACTCGGTATTTCCCATTGTAGACCAGACTTCTCTGGATCCGTCCTCCGATTGTAACGGAATGTCACTCGGAACGGTTCCAACTCAGAGAGAAATCCCACATTCATATTTCTCGGCAGAATCTGAGCCACTTCTGCCAGATCCACTAAAGGGACCAGAAATTGCCCGGTCCTTTTATCAGGTCGTACCACAGTCCTGGGCATTATGACTTGTGGTTCCACAGGCATCGGGTCGAAGAGCACATCGCGTCCTCGATATCGATGAGGCGCGACGGCTGTGGTGATCACATGCCAACGAGCTCCAACCTGAGTGGCGTTAGCCATTCGAGCGGATGCTCAGGAGAATTCGTGAGGCATACGATGCACTGGTACGTCGACACCGGCCAACGCACCAGCCGTGTACCGAACTTGTTCCTGGTCGGTATCGTATTCGATGCAGACCCGTGTTAAAATCTCCTCCCAGTAGCACGGAATATTTTCCATACTCTGAAACGTAGAATGGGACATTAGGTGCAATTTTACCACTGATTTTGATATCCAAACGAGCAATGCCAATAATTGGCATTGGTTTACCATCCCCGTCAACACAATGATCAATGTCTGGGGGCTCTAGTTTGGACTGATCGTATCGTTTTCGTTCTATTGCCTTCATCGTTTCCTCTGAAATCAGGGTAATACTTGCACAACTGTCCACATACGCACGAGTCTTGTGACGACCAATCGAGACGTCAATCTGCGGGAGAGACAGACGTCCCGTTACCATCGTTCGCCCATCGCTCGCCATGCATACACCATACGGCCCGTAGCCTGCTTCTGCAAAAGATAGTTTTACAGTAGGTACGTTCTGGGGGGGAAGGGAATAAATAGTGGATAAGCGGCCCACTCAGTGGTGTACCGCCTTCCTCACGTTTTTTTGATCGGTTGTTCGTTCGACTGGTTCTTCCTCCTTCTCCTCCACTAGCTGTGACTTCTTCCAATGGTACGGACTTTCATCTCGAATTCTGGCGCTACACTGCATCAAGGAGTGTGACCTATCCCCACACTGACCACACGGAGAGGAGCAGTCTTGGGCGTAATGACCACTGCCCTTGCAGTTAAAGCAAATTACCTTACCGCTCTCTCTCCTACTGTCAGACGAATACTTATCGCTGTCCTGCGCCCGTTTGTTCCAGCGAGGTGCTGGGGAATTAGGTCGTGAATCGCTGAACGATGTAGATCGGTCACGACGATTGGACTGCCGATGGTCACTTTGGCGCGTCTTCTGCTGCCTCGAATACCATTGCTTTTGGTTGTCGTCGCTCGACTGGTACCTCGTGCTGTACCGTCCACGCCACTGGCTGCGTGAGCGCATCTGGCCACCCAAATCGAATTTCGGTCGTGACGTGGTACGATTGAAACGAGCGTACCCTTGATCGCCATATGGATTGGAGCGATTCTGATTCGGCCGATTTTTGTTGCCGAATCGCGACTTCGTAAATTGAACAGCAGGCATCTCATCGCTGCCTCCATCGTTCGTCGTACCTGACCCATCGTCAGCATCGAAGAATTCGCCCTCCGAACTTGATGCATCTCCGTACCTCGCACTCGCCAACATCGCCTTAGGCGTCGTTCCCCTGTCAACAAGATCAGATTTCATAAAGCTCTCTAACTCACAAGCTAGATGAACTCTTCGTTCCAAACCTGGCGGAGACTGTTCCACCAAGATTTGCTGCATCAATCGTTTCTTCAGAGGTTGCGTCAGGCCCACTGTGAACTTTAACGAGAGTTTTTCCTCCAATCGTTCCGTGTTAGATTCTGGATACAATTGGGTACCCAGATCACGCAACCGTTCCATGTATTTGATGACCGGTTCGCTCGCCTTCTGCACGCAGCTTTGGAACCTCATTCGGCGCTGCTCTGCAGATAATTGACGATCGTAAATATCGGCCATCGCTTTCCTTGCTTGTTCGTACGTAGATTTCTGTTCGGTCGACAACAATGCCCATGTTGTCGCCGCTGCTTCTTTCATGCAACTACCAAAGTATTTTAGTTTAGTAGTTGCGTCAGCCGCTGCTGGTGCACTTTTGAACTGGCGTAACCAAACTCGAAATTCGCCATCCATGCCGCCCCGAAAAGGGTCGAGACGTTGCATGGGAGGAAGTGGTAACATGGGTTTCCGCGGAGCCCACTGACGAGGTCTTCAGGGCAGATTTCGTCCGCCTCCTCGTCCTCCACGTCCATCGTCGCCATTATCCGATTCACTGGATCCGTTTCCATCATCGTCATCCGGTGGGTCGCCTCGTTGACCTCCGCAGTGATACTGTCTGCCGCTCGTTCGCTGGGGAGGATACAGGTGGTGTACTGCCGGTACCTGTCCCACGTGATCGTTGACTGGCGCTGATTGACGGCCAGGTGCATTCGCTGCCAAGTTGACCCAATGCGGGTTCCCTTGGGCGTCGTACAGCACTGTTGGTTGCTGTTGCTGTTGTGCCGACGCCTCTGAGCACCTGACGGTACCCAGGCCTGTCGACGCACGGGGGGGCCACATTCACGGTCGTCGTTATCGTAGCAGCCTGTTGCCTCGATGTACCAATCGTATTCGCATCACGCAAGTTTGGCGGAATCGCGAATGGAAACTTGATTGGCGGATAATCTGGAAAACCAGTTTTAGGGTTCATCTGAACCTTACCTTCAGATACCAACCGCAAGCGATACTGTTCCATCGCGTCATGGGTACGCTGATAATGCTTATGGAGCTCTTCCTGGTACCCTTCTGGATCGTCTCGTCGTTTCCGCAGCATCGCATCACGTTCTTGTTGCGTGAAGAAATCGAGGAACCAGTGGTCCCACTTTGTCAGGGCGGGATACACTGGCCATGGCTGCTGTTGCTGTTCTTTCAATCCTTGTGGCTTCATCAGATCCGCGAATCGTTGTTCCATTCGCTGGATCGATGCATTGATATCTGCCTCCTCCAAATCTTTATTCGTCCGCGTGAACGGCGACAGTGGCCATTCTTGGTCATCGGCCACTTCATTACCGCCTTGACCATTGCCACTTGCCTGTCCTTCTTTATTCGATTCCAGTGACTTCCGGATATTGGCGGCTTCATGCACCATTTCTGATAGTTCTTCTTGCAGGTTGCCCAGTGGGTTGAGACCAGACACCTGCCAATTCGTCGCGGTTAGGGTGCCATTGGCGCCCAACCTTGTCGAAGTCGAAGCTTGGTCGCTTGCTGGTGAGACATGCAAGCCCACCTGCAGTCGTTGGTCGTCACCAGGACCAGTAGATTGACCAGTCCTGGCCGGTGTAGTGTAGGTCAACTGGTATGCGCGTTCCGTCCACCATTGCTGGATCAGATCCCAAATGTACGCTCCAGTGACGAAAGCCAGCTGCAATGGCAAATACACGTGACAACGAGCCAAATCAAAATTACCTGACTGGGTGAAATATTCGTTCGCTGCCTCCTGGAGCCAGTCCTTCGTTGGGACTAGCAGTTCTTCGGCTTCGATCGTCTTGGCTGGTGCTTGACCATGGGTCAGCCAGTAATAGGCGATCGCGTACTGGTACAATTCACGCCGCAGGATATCGAGCAATTCGTATTTGTTCGACTTTGTCCAGCTAGCCCGTGGCCAAACCCTGGACCAGCCCAGACACTCGATCCAATGTCGGATGGTGGCGATATCCTTGCACTGTAAGATGTCTTTTCCCGTTAGTGCATCAGTTCCTACGGGAGGGGCGTTCTGACTGTCTGTTATCATACCCAATGAGGAGGTACCAGCCGCTTGTTCTCTCGCGATCGTCGCCACTGACTGTGTGCGCTCGACAACCATAGTCGGCACCGTGTTCGGTCTGGTGTCTTCTGTCTGGTCCGCTTCCCCGGGCAATGATCGAGTACTTTTGGGGCGAGGACCCATTGCTAAATCCCGAACCCAAGACGGTGTACTTACCACAGTCGAAACAACCGCTGTCGTTATCGTCGGGACGATCGTTGTTGTGGCTCTGGCAGCCTCCGTCGAAATGGCTGGCGGGCGCTGATCTGAGGCACCCGCTCTGTTGATCGATGCCATCGTCTCACTCGTTCCACCCAGGCCGAGACGTTGTAAATGGTCTGTCTTGGTCGTCCGTTGTTCCTTCGCTCGTTGTTGTGCCATTGCTGCTTGCGTAGGAAATTTCGAATGACCAGACAGAGAAGCAAGCTCGTCCATCACTCGGTCTGCACCTCGGGTAGAAGGATTGTCTACCCTTTGGCGTGTATTATAATAATGCTTCGGTGGATGACCCCCACCTTGATTCTTCTTCGTTGGATCCATGCCGATCGAATTTACGCGTCCGTTCAATAGACACGTCGAAATAAAACAGTAATACGCGTGCGAGGGCTTACCTCAGCCTAACACGTGATACTTGGCAACTCGCCAAGACAAACGATACGCGATGCACTCGACGAAAATAATACTCGACCGAGCCCAAAACCAGCTCGTGGCGATGTCCAAAAAGAGGCTTAGACTTTGCACATGCACGTCGAACGTCGACGGAATACAATCACCAAAAATAAATATCGCGCTGCTCGGCGCTACCCAAACCGACACGCTTGACCACTCCTGAATTGCGTTGGTAAGCTAACCCAAACGTGGCTGTTCGCGACGCCAGTGAAATCCTCGGCTCGCCCTAGGACGATCTAGGGCTGACCAGAGGATGGCTCAAGCCAGGAACAGAACCACGCAGTCCACGGACACCTCGTAATATAGTTTATTCGTCCCCACACCACAAGGGCCGTGTAGACTCACAATTCGGGGAGCAGCCGCACGTGTCGGCCGTCAAAGGGGTTCTGACAGGCCTGAGCCCGAAGTGCTCACAGAGCAGTTCAGATCAGGTGATCCAGACTAGTTCTCAACCGATGTCTGCAATCAGACCAGTCACTCGACCTCGACCTCGCTCTCGGTCTCGTGCTGGCCCTGACATAGGAGAGGCGGACCAGTTCCCTGAACCAGTGCACACATAGGCCAGAGGGCATAACACATGCCTAGTCCATGCCTATTACAGTAGGACTTCGCCGCCAACTTGAGCAGAACTCATTTCGCCATTTTGTGCCTCACAAATAAAACCGTATGGCGGGGGGGGGGGGACGTGACAACTACCCTCACTGCGTCTCCCTTTGGGGTCCCTCCACAAAATGAATTCCTCGCTTTGTACCATGGCGGGCGGGGCATATACAATGCGGGTGCCCGACAGACGAGACTGTCCACTGGTTCGGCTTACGAATTTCCACTCGGAGCAGCTCGACGGCACCAGGTTCTGTGCCCCACTCAGGCAATGGATCAGGGAGAAATAAAAAGGAAAACACACCCACTGAAACACAAGGAAGAAACTTTTACAAGGCCACTGCCGAAAAAAGGATGTTACTAATCGTGAGCCAGCTGTTACGCCTGACGATAATGTGAACCCATATGACACTAGGAGGTGCAGCATGCAAGAAATGTTGAAATTACAGTACGTTGTCTCCGTTTTTTCCACAGTTCCTATACTATACGGTCAGTCGCCGAGTAACTCCACGCCAAGCTTCGATTTGCGATCACAGGTCCTAAAATCAGTCCAATTACTTTCAGTAAAACATAAAGGCAACCAAGGTCCATGGAAAGAAAGGCTTACTGATTTCGTTTTGTGGCTTTCTTTTCACTGCAGGTTTTTTACGATTGTTGTCTTGATTTAGCAGCGACTGGGAGCACTTCCTAAATGAAAACTGCGCTCCAGACTCGTATAATCTACGTTCACTTGGCCAGCCGATTGATTGGCAGATCGAGCACCCGAGTCTCACAATGGAAAGGTCACTGGACCCAGAACCAAAAACTGGGGGGGGGGGGCAGTCAGATGGGATCGGGAACTGATCCGCCGCTCAGATTGGCGAATCGGTTTGGCCGGATTGGTCGATGCTAGGTTCGATACACCCATGTGAACAGCTAGCCTTGCATGAACACGAGAAATTTTTTATCTTACCTGAATTATTCCGATTCATTCACGAACATCACTCGCGCTCATCTCGTTACGAAGCCTATTGTGCAGTATCCCAAATGGCTTCTGGCTCGATATTTCTATTCGAATGCTGAAAAAGATCTCGGATTGCAGTTAGGTTATATGTACGGGAGACATATAACTTATACCGAATGCATTTGAAATAGGCAGGCGAAAGTTTTTCATACAGGTGACTAGATGATAAATCCAGACACAAAGATGAAAGATAAATTACAGTTTCTGTAGATATCGATAAATGCAGATATATCTATTACGATTTAGATGATAGACACAGTGTTGATGGTAATTACAATTTCAAAATTTACTTTTACCACGCGCACATCTGAAAAAGCCACTTGTTATAGGAATATTTGAAATAAGCAGCCTAAAAAGATCCCACACGCACAAAAATTGCAATCGCTTTTTGGAATGGCAGTTTGGCTTCCTCATATTACCCGAATGCCACTCGTGAAGCGAAGGAATTCTAAAGGAGCTGGGGCACGGGCATAGTTTTTACTTCAACGCAAGCTCGGCATATTGCCGCCACGGCAGTCAAGACGCATGTCACTCCTGACTCGGCTGAAACCAGAGCGATTACTAAGTTGGCTGGCCACTCCGCCAACGAAGCCAGGCGAACTTATGAGCATCCACGGCTGCAGCAAATCACTGCCGCATACGCCGGTCTGAAGCGTTCGGAGGAATTGGAAGCTGCGCAGCAACAGCAACAGCAGCAACAGCTTCAACAGCAAGCGGATGAGCCGATATTGGACGCTGCCAGCACTATGGATACAGCTCCAGCCACGCAAGATTCGGCAATTTTATTGCAGGAAGCCGAGGAATTGGAGACAAGGCAACAAAAAACGTTGAAGGAAGAAAGGTTCAAGAAATTGGAGCAGATTTACCCTATCGATTCAACGGATTACAAACTACCACTGCCGACAGATATCGGAAAAATGGCCACCAAATTAGATTTGCCTGCTCAGAACAAGGCCAAATGGATAAAAGCCTGTCGAGACCATTTAGGGAATCAATTGAAACAAAAGCGCTATGAAGCCTTGATTAGAGCGATCATGGAAATGGCAGAGCGTGACGAGATCGACGAATTTTATGACGCCGTGGAGACAGCGAAATCAATTGCGGCTGACAGAAAGTGGGCCATCCACATTCATCGATTCCAGCCAAAATGCGTGGGATAAGTTCGAAAAGAAGTTGATGGGATTTCCTAATTACGATATGGTTTCGAGGTAATACACCGAAGATAAATTGATCGAACTAATAAAATCGCAAAAATTGCCTGGCTTAGAGATTGGGAGCGATTCACCAAATAATCTCGACTGTGGCGTCTTAACTACGATGGACATCACTCAAGGACAATTGGTCTGCGACTACCATGAAAAATGAAAGAAATTGAAGATGCATCGGAAAGAAATGGAAAAGCTTCGGCTTAGAAATCTAGACGAGTTCAATCGAGTGGCCACGTACGCTTTTAAGATTTCAGACATAAAAGCTGTTATTTGCGCTTACCAACAAGATGAGAACAGTTATGCACATTTGATAAATCATTCTACCGATAATCGCCATTGTAATCTGAAACCTTAATACATGAAGCTGACAAATACAACGACCAGGGAAGTCGTCGAAGCTGTTGTCTTCGTAGCCAAGCGTGAATTTAGCGGCGGTACGCAGCTCTCATGGAATCATGGTTCAAGCAAAAACTTCGAATTCGAATAGATAGACAAGTGCCTGTGTTTTATTTGTATGCCAAACGTGCCCTCTAGAAATGAAGAAGATTGAGATGTCGCTAAAGGATCTGGATCATGATAAAGCGATGTAACTATTAATTTACATTGGTGTGGGAAGTGCATCCCCTCATTTCCATGAACTTTTTTTCAATAGCGAATGTACATACACAATTCTGTGTCTTGCGCTGATATACAGTAACAGTTGCACACAAAGAGCTAAATACGCGGTTCCAAATTCGATGTACGAAGGAGGGAAAAAAATCTAGATTAGCAATTCTACTTGAAAGTAAAAGCAAAAACCTGCAAAATATTGCTCTTCACTTGTTTGCTCTAGTACTATCCTGTGTCGCATTTTGTTTGCAGTTATGAATCTTAACAGCAAACAGCCGAGTATGCGAGCCTGAATATGATTTCAGATGATTGAAACATGGTTTCAGATGGGTTAAATGTGGCTTCAGATGCGCGAAAAAGGTAAAAAATTGTTTTTAAATAAGTTTAAATGTGGTAAAATGTAGTTCCAGATGGGTAAAATATGGTTCCAGATAAGCTGAAATGTGTTAAAAAATATAGTCTCAGATGCGCAAAAAGAAGTAAAATACCGTCTGTCAATGTGGTGAAATATGGTCTCAGATGCACGAAAAAGGTAAAAAATGGTTTTCGATGAGTAGAATATGATTTTAAATGAGTAAAATATGGTTTGAAATAGATGAATGTTGTTTCAGAAAGTTCGCAAAAAGTGGTGAAATATAGTTCCAGATAAGCTTAATGTGATAAAAAATGGTTTCAGATGAGTAAAATAAAATAATAATAAAATAATAAAACAAAAAAATAATAATAATAATGATAATAAAATATTGGCTCAAGCTTAAGCTGAAGCTTGGGCTTAAGCTTACGCTTACGCTCAGAAAAAAAAATAGTCGGGCATTGTTTAAAATGGGATGGAATCCATCTCACTTACAGCCACTTGAAGCTTTTTGAGGACGAAAGAATATGCTTTTTATTTTCGATCGAACTAGCTAATGTCTCAGCTGCCTTTCGTTTCTCTTCGTCATTGTAGATCGACGGAGCTTTGTATCGTTCGAAACGAGCTGGACTGCCTAATAACGTTATGGCAGCAGTCACCTCTAAAGATCGGCATGAAATGACGGCTTTGACCTTTGGAGAATATAACACATGCATATGCAAATATAGCTTTCTACAAAATATTAGACTCGTCTAGCCGATTGGCCAGCAGCACTTAGCGTTAGAAGTCCTGAGAGTTTTTGAATTCTTGTATAGTAAAGAGACGTGTTGGGCTTCTTCACAAACGCGACAAAACAAACAGCTGAAAAAAAATTTTTTGGCGTTTTGTTCACGCTCCTCACTTTTTTTTCAAGTATTCCACCTTGTGCGAATGATTGCTTGAAAAGAAGAATAACCAAAATTGCAAAGTTCACGCCCAAGTTCATTTCCATTCTTGAGGATGTTCATGATGATTAATTCATGATTCTTCAGCGTCTGCTGGGGGCTCAACTTAGGGACCTGACGCAGGTGTCCTGAGCTCACGATCAGCACTCTTGAGCTCATATATGTATCAACAATTTTTGCTTTTACAGTGAGTGGACTGAATCTTGGTCTCCACAATTGACCTGCCAGGTCTAAACTGTATGGTGGATGATCAGTTTGTGTGAATCCTTATTCATCTATAGCAGCCTGGCAATTTCTTGCAGGGGTTTTAGTGAGATGTGCGGCAGTGTAAATTCAAATTTTAACTGCTGCAGCTCATGCGGAAGGTACTTAAGGTGCGGAAGTTTTGAACTCCCTCCATATATATAGACACCAGGAAAAAACCATCACTTCTTTTATGCGCCGATCATATCCGATAGCTTATCCCCTCCTTGAAAACACAATCCAAGATCACCCTCATATTCTTCGTTCACAGTAAGGTGCCTCTGCCACGCGAAATTACATAACAAAAATTCACTTCAGTGATGAAGTCGAACCGCGTACCTTGTAGTTTCGAAACAAATTCTGAACCAATTGAGCTATACAAACTCGAACATATGGGCCTTTTTCACGTCATACCCAACTGCCCTTGCAGCGAGAAAAGACGCTCAACTCTAAGCGGAATATTTTCGATAATCGATAAGTTAAGAATGTACTAACCAAAAACTTTGTTTTTTGCAAGCTTCGCAAGATAGGTCAGGTCCGCTATCGTGTCACTTTTTATCGAAATTTGTCCGGTAGCTGACGAGCGACGGATGAAAGAGGCCAAAATAGGGACTATTTCTGGGAATAACTTTTCGGGCATTGGTGCTTTCGAAAAATGAATATCAAAAAACAGATTCCGGAGGCTGAAGCTTTCAAAAAAAAACTAAAATTCACAACTGTACGACCTCTGGTTGTTGCTCTAGGCTGATGTTTATCCTTCTCCTCCTCTTCCTGCTCCTTCTTCCTGTCCTCTTCCCCCCCCCCCCCCCCCTGAACAAGAAATCGCGTGCTCTGGAACGTGACGACGGCGAGATGGATTTTGATAAAGATTGGCAAGATTGTAGACCCGGCCTATTCTGCAAAGTGTGTGAAAAATCACAAAATTTCTGTCGAACTATTCTCGAGTTATTAGCCGGCGAAAATAGTCCTGCAGCATTGTGCGTCTAGTTGGCTGGTCTAATCGTAAGCAGGCACACTGTTGCAAGGACAGCAATAATTGCTTGGTGTTTACTTTCGATCTGGAGAACACTGTCTGATATGACGTGTCTACTTTTTGATGAAGACGCCTCTCCGCATAAGAATACCTTCAATTTATTGGCCCAAATCAATAAAAGTATCTAATAGCTCCCTTTGCATACAGTATGTAAAAGCGGCGGAGTAGGCTCAGTTTATGGGATAGGTGGAGAGTTTTATGTGAACGCAGCGTTCCAAAAAAGTTGCACTTTCTGAAGCCTCACGTCAAAACCATCTGGCGCTAGATTGGAACTGCTGTCTCTTGCTCTGGATGTCTCATCATCTGTCTTACCAACCTAACACTAGCTAGGCGCCGTTTGAAAGACGCGGATAAGGCTATGAAGGCAGCAAGCACTAGCAGTTCTCCGCTTATTCATGGCGCGGCAGTTGTGTAGATGAGATCAATGTTTGATTTTTAATGGGTTGCAGTTTCTCTAGTTTTCCCAAAGCCGTGAAAACAGCTTTACATATCTTTTTGGGCATGGTGAAAATTCAGTTTCTTGAGCTGGATGTGAAATTTGATGTAACGCCAGAAAATTGTCAGCTGTGGTGAAATTTCTTGAAAAAATTGCAAACACAGCTTTGTTACTGGCACCAATTATAAGCAAAATTTTGTGTCCGATCAATGTTGAAGTCATAGTCAGGAAGCTCACAATTTCTCGCAGGTCAACGGTCAGGTTAGACAGTTTTTCAAGTGTCCTGTCAATGTCCGAGTAGGGGCTCGTTGCATTGAAGCCAATACAAGTCAACTCATTTGGGTCAATTTTTAGGACAACTCTGTTCGGGACAACTAGTTTTCGCGTGTTGTAGCATATAAATGCGTGTAACACGGGTATCGTAGGAGCCGGCGCGGAAACAGAAAGTTGCCCTGAAACCAGATTTAAAGACGGGGAAAAATTCAAGCGAGGTCGCGGTGCTTTAGCGCCCATGTATTTCTAGGAGAACTGTTTAGGTCGAGTTCGATTTTGCCGCTCAAGCGACTAAGAAGTTGTTACGGGTGCTGATGGCACAAGTCAACCAATAAATCAGGTGCCTACAGCAATTATTCTGTCTTGATGTCAGTTGTCTGTTGTTATCCCTGCGCTCACTAATTGTTACTTGATTTATTAGCATTTTGCTACGTATCGTGTGTTTGATATTGTGGCGAGTTCAAACGATGACAGCGACGGCGAGGAGCACCTTGACGAGCCGTCGCTGTCATCTGTTTGGTTGCTCATTTGAACGTAGAAAGCGATTTAAACTGTGCCAGGTTTATAAACTTTATAACGGCCACTATGACTTTCGTAACATTCGTTTTATTCATCAAGATTCCATTGTTCGTACCAGTAATCGATTAGCCGATACTGATCACCATCTCATCGTGCCACGTCATAACTTAGAATCGTATGAGCGGTGTTTTTTGCATTCTTCAATATCTCTTTGGAAAGATATGCCGTGTAATGTAGCCTGGGGGACCTTTTAGCTGGTTTCGAGAGCATATTTGACATACTGCGTAATTCTATTCTCTATTTTCTTTTTTGACGTTCCATAACTCTGCATGTTTCTGGTCTCGAAGTGCACTGTCAGTGTTTGGCTTAGAATAAACAATGATAAATTGCGAATTTGATTCGTGGTAGGTATTCGTAGTGCCACTTGAACAAGTTCACTTGCTCTGTATACCACTAGAAAAGGGCCATTTGAAGGACCAAGGCCTAGGGCTTAGAAATAAAGGACACAGAGCTGCCACCAAAAAAACATGCGAAAAATTTCCCCTCTTCACGAGCTTCTCTATTCCTAAGCCCTGACAATCGTTCGCCTAAGATATACGGTGGGCAATATATTGCGTGCCGACTCATATTGCATAAAACCTTTGCTGCATCGCTTGCATGGTTCCAGTTATTACATTGCGGCGTTTTTCGCTAGTTCGAGTATTTTGCTCGGTGTTTTAAGTGGGCTGTGCATTCGATAAATGGACAGTCCGTTATGTCAACTCTAGGCATGTTGGGATTGCAAACTGTAGGTCAATGAATTTAATGTTAATTTCGCCAACGACTGTGTCGCACAGTCATTGCGTCAAACATCATGTTTTGTGTATATCTATCATGTGAAGCATGATATATAGACACAAAATCTCTATCATGTATTCACATGTGAAGCACGCTCTATTTCGTGCTACGCTACTGTTGCCGCTTCAACCAAATTATTTTGTCATCGCAGCTGACGAACCCCACACACATTTTAAAAAAGAGCCAAGGCAAAGTGCTCGGAGTTTACATTCGACGTTAAATTAAGCAGCGCTTGCTTAACATATTAGGCAGATCTTGACAAATTTCAAATCCCACACAGAATAGCAAACATCGATCGGGCGATTAATTTCTGGAAAAAAATGTAAAAAAAATTCGCTCGTGTTGGGCTCTCTGACAAGAGGTGAATTTAAGAGGGCGATTATACTTTTTTCCCACTTTTTTATAGATTTCATGAATGGCCCTCGCTGTACAGGTGATTCGATCCTGGCGAACCTCTGGAATCAAGATTTATGTCGAATCACTCGCAGCTGTCGACTGCGAGTAGTGTTGGTACGGTGAAGACTATAATGAAGACTACTAAACGCTGAAATATCTTTCTCGCCAAAGAATTTATTTCACTTCCGTTAGAAACTGTGACAAGTTTTAAGCTTTCTTTAGAAAGTGCTCGATTAGGCTGTTGCTAGTTGCAGGCAACGAAGGCACAGCAGTCATGCTTGGAGATTGAATATGAATCAGGGTCTTGGTGATTAGTACTCAGTCACCGACCAAAGAGTGAGCCTTTCGTTGGCAGCGTAAGATTCTGGATTGCTCGTTTGTGAGATCAGCCTGAACATGGTCACGTAAGTGATGAATATCAGACGTCGCAACAACCCTGACATTTCAAGACGGAGTGCACTATAGGATCGATGTTAGCATTTTCAAAAAATAGCATGACATTCAAATTCAGTTAGGGCGAAGAACATTTTTGTGTCAATGTTCTGTGCCAATACATATGCAGATCACATTAGACACAGTTATAGAACATGAAAATCGTTTATTTAAGTTCTGTCTAATCTGCATGCAAGCACAATCGCGAAGATAAAAGTGCGCAAAGGAATGATGAGCATAACTTTTAGTTTTGAACTTTCGAGGCTTATAGCCAATGGCAAACATCTGATGTATTCTCTCTTTGAAAAATTTTTAGAACAGTGAAAAAAATCTTATTCCATCTCATGCATTCTGAACACAAAAGCGCAACAAGCCAAGAAATCACCAGGCATGTTTTATATCATGGGTCCCTACAGGGAGCAGCGCTATGGCACGTAGTTGTAGTGCGAGCAGCTTCCATCACGTGGCGCTTGAACTGAACTGGGACATGACGGGCAAGCGTCTAAAACTGAGAACGAGAAGAGCTGACAAAATGCATTACAAGTTGCCATATCTCTGAGAAAATTGAAACTTCGACACCAAACTCTTCGCCAGCATGTATTGGCGCAATCTAGCGGTTGCGTCGCACTGATTGTCTCAATTAGAGTCTCTGTCAGGCACACATTGGTTTTTCTAAACTCATCTTCCCGGACTGTAAAAGAAAAACCTTCCAGTCGTAATAGCTCGAATTGAATCGTTATTACGAACTCACTGGAAAACTGGCACAACGCCAGTAAGGATGAGTTACACCAGACATCTTCGATAATTCCGTCCAACCTCATGGTCATGCAGTAGTCGCCACCAAAATCATTAGCGCCACACATATGATATCTAAGCCAAGTGTTGCCAGCGTTCATCCGTGCATTGGGCGATGTCACCCCATCGTGCCAAAATGTGGTGTCATTGGTCACTGAACACGGCCTACCGATTGTGGCATCCTGACGTCGTAGTGCGAAATAAGGCATCCCGCCTCCTATCACCTGCAAATAAAAGGTGACTTTCGAGTGAAGAACGAGTACAAAGCGGAGTGGTACAAAGTTTGAGCCAAAGAGTATTAAAAAAGTCTCACAATCGAGCTTCAAGGGATGATGCCAGGATGGTTTCAGGTATCCCGAAAAGTCTATGATACTAATGCAGGGGACATGTCTCTTGCTCACCCCCCCTCCCCCCTTCGTCATGCGTAGGCTAGATCTTTGGAAATCGAGTCTTGGCACAAGAATTAGGGGTGTGGAGAAATGCGTCTGATGCATTTCCTGATACCGTCAAGATCTTTTTATATTCGCTGTCTGTATGGATTTGGGCCAATACTGCCCCCTGCGCCTCGCATGTTTTCCAGGCATTCTCCCATGTTGATTTATTGCTCATAAGGAAAAAGCATCTTGGTCCGTCCATAACACTTCTCAAACTGGAACACGCGCTTCGAGAGCATTGTGGACCTGAAACTGCATGAGATACTTCAGAACGTCAAAGTAAAATCTCTGATGACTCGCTTACTTTGTGCTAATATTGGATTTAACCAAAAAAAACTGGAAATTACAAATAAGACACATTATTTTGGTCGTATCAATCATCTTCACGGGCGTAGCTACAGTACAGAGGTTGAAAGGAGCCAGAAGCCCTGTTCCAAAATAATAAGTGACAAGTTTAACAGGTGCTCTCTTGTCAAGCTTTCTTGTCAGTGAGTGTCGCTATGAGCACTGTTGTAGCCATGCTTGACCTTTCTCCGCTCCCCCACAGCAACTAGACAATGCTCAATAGTCAGGGATATATGTTCAGGTTTTAATTTATTTAATATTACAGATAAGATTCTTTCTTGGCTCGCGATTGACGCGAAAACCATTTGACCAGTAATTTCTAATAAGCTTCAAGATCTCGAACATAGCCCGTTACACGTCAACTGTCGAGTTTGCATTCTAACGAAGCTAAAGTTCTGTAGTGTGCGTCACAGAGAAATTTAAGAAGGGGTTCTCAAGAGATCCAACCGAGGGCTGGTCGGTCAAACGTTTCCACCCTTTTTTATGAGCTCCATCAAAGTACTCATAAAACTGAATGTCTAGGTGGAAGTTTGATTTTTTGAAATAATATATATATATATGTATGAAACTGAAAGAAATTGTAGGGTGGTTGTAGGTGTTGGTAAGGTGGTTTTGGGTTTCTGAGTGGAGCCCTTTTGCGGCTGGGTGTGGCCTGCGGATTCTTTTGCGGCTGGTTGTGGCCTGCGGATTGTTCGCGGCTGATTAGCCTGCGGATTAGTTGCGATCACTTTGAGTGATCTGCGGATTCTCACCAGCCCACGAGGTTAGGCTTTACTGGGTGTTCGTGTATTCGCTCGTGTGGCCAGGCTGATCGTGAGATTGAGCAGCCTAATGTTGGAGGAGGTCAGGCTGCGGCTGCGGCTGCAGGGGTAGGCGTAGGAGGAAACGTCGACCTGGCGGCGTTGATAAACGCGTTGCGGGCTGTTGCTGTCGACCTGAGAAAAGGTCAGCCTTTCTTCTCGTTATACGAGAAAGAGCCGTTGAGAGGGGCCGTTGATGAAGACGTACACAAATATTTCCAGAACTTTGAGTTCCTGGCTAGTCTGGTTGCCAACATGACAGACGAAATTCGTCTGATTAAGTTGAAGAAGGGACTAAGAGATAAAGCGCTAGTCGTTTTTCAGTCGGCTACGGTGGAGCAGGTCGATACGTATGAGCACACCAAAGCGTTCCTGATAGAACGGTTGGTGTTGCCGCATCAGCGCACCGTTTATCGGCAGTCATTCTTGACTAAGAAAAAGGGAGCTGCGTCGGTTAGTGATTTCTATCGGGAGTTGCGTAGGTTAGCTGACCTGGCGTACCTGGAAACTCCACCAGACGCTAGAGAGGTCCTGGTGAAGGAACAGCTGGTTGATGGCACAGAGGTGACCACGAAGTTTGACCCCAACTATAAGATCTGGAAGGCAGGTTTCACACACTCGGGGGAGGATCTAAATGGCGTGTTGAGAGTCATGCAGGCTGCAGAAACGGTACAGAAGTCTGTTTCTTTGTTGCCAGTGTTTGCGAGTGGTACCTCGGACGACCAATTCACACGTGCAGTCGGCCAGTTGTGGAGCTCGGAAGGTGAGGGATCAAGCCGGGGTCCCCATGGAGGCTATAAGAGCCGAAATTGGAACGTGCGGAATGCTCGCCCTCGGGGTGGCGGCTTTGGCCGAGGCAGAGCGGTGGTGTCCCGAGCGGCACAGTTGGGGAACTCGTCGGACGCTCGAAAGGATTGCTATGGTTGTGGTCAAACGGGTCATATTCGGGCGAACTGTCTGAATCGGAGGGCAGCTGATCAACAGCAGTCAGCTGGGCGGAACGAGAGTGCGGTGCCGAGGGCGGTAACAAATGCTTTGTATCCAAAGGGTACCAGAGGGCGGTCATCCCGGGGTCGAGGTCGGTCTTCTGAGTACTGAGGCGAAGGGGGTAGAATGCCCAGGGAAAATCGAAGACATGACAAAGAATTAGGACCTGATCAGCAGGACCAATTTGTAGAGTATGCCGGTGGCTGGGAGGAGCCATACGGGGACGACGTAGGTGAGGTGGAGGAGTACACGTATCTCACGTTGACCTCGCCCGTAGATGACGATAGGAAACCGTGTGTTGCGCAGGTGCAGGGCGATGGCCAGTCGGTTTCGATGGTGGCTGGGAATGGTGATACAGCGGGCAGTGGCAGTAACGCGCTCGGTACAAGTGGCATTGTCAAGATCTGCCTAATATGTTAAGCAAGCGCTGCTTAATTTAACGTCGAATGTAAACTCCGAGCACTTTGCCTTGGCTCTTTTTTGAAATGTGTGTGGGGTTCGTCAGCTGCGATGACAAAATAATTTGGTTGAAGCGGCAACAGTAGCGTAACTTCAGAACCCCTCCTAAAGTCAATAGAGCACTGAACCGAGTCTACATGGTGACTTTTAAATCGACTTCTGGTAAACGGCAATCATAAATCACTCTGTTGATGTTGAGGAAGGGGTGAAGCAGAGAATTGACGCATACAGGCCCAACGATGTCCATGGTTACATGAAAGAAATAATCGAAAATTTCAGCTGTCACTAGCCGTTGAGCATTTATCTTGTTTCTTGTCGCACTCGCAGGATTTGTTGGGTGGAAAAGTGTGCTTTTAGCAGCATCAGGCAATATTTTGTTGTGAAATAGCCCTGGTCTGATCTTCTTCACTGCTCAAAAGCACAGTAAATGCCTTTTGCGCGTACATGGATCATAGTGTTGTACATGAAAAAATGTCATATTATTTATTTTGGGTTTTATTTTATTGAGTCCAACAAAATCACAAAGTAAGCAAGTCGTTTAAGTTTTTACTTTTTCGAATATCACATTCAGCTACAGATCTGCAGTGTAACGCGAGGGCGTGCCCCAGTTTGAGAAGTGTGGAAGATGAATCACGATATTTTTTTGTTATGAATAATTACTCAACATGGGAGAACATGGGAAAACATTGTTACTACTTTCGACTTTTTGGAAGTGAAAGAGAGCTGCTTTCTGAAAGACGCGTTACACTTTCAGATGGGAAACAGAATGCCGTTTTTGGCACTTCTACGTCTGAATGACATACGTGGTAAGCCATGCTCAGTAACCAGTGACACCACATTTACTGAACAGGAATACCAAGGACTCATTCATGCTCTAATCTCGAGCCCAAATACGATTGATCGATGATCTGACAGAGACGATAGAAATGTGCGCTAATTGTGCGCTTGTGCGCGTGGTCAAAAACCACGCCTTCCATGTATCGGGAATCACGACTTGTGTAGTGTCCTGCCAACGTTTAAACTTCCCAACGGCCAGATGCGGCAGAAGTCCCTCTCCTGAGAGCTCATAGTGCTCAGACAATCTCTGTACACCGAGCAGCATGAGCACCTGCTAACAGAGCTTCCTGGTCGCGTTCTAGATAGGTGATAAAGGTTTGCCACTGACTATCAGCGCGTTGAGCAGCTCTCACGACCTCATCCAAAAAAAACAGTGTCTTGCTGCGTCTAATCGTGAGTATGGCCGATGAGCGGAGCAAGCGAGCCATGCGTACTGCACACGGGGCAGACAGGATGACGCGAAACCGCATCGGCCATGGTATTCAGTTTCTTAGGCATGTGCTGAACAACCAGCCTACTGTAAGGGACCGGAGAACAGCAGTGACTCAGCCGATTATCATGGCTCACATATCTACCACCTGACTTTGGGTCAGCCATGAGTTATGACCCGCAAGCTGGGCTCTAGGGACTGAACCAAGGATGAGCCCAGCCGCGCTACCTTGCATTACGAGTTTAGAAGAATGCTGAGCCACTGCATCACGGCCGCAACAATGCACTGTTTACTGCTACAGTAGTTTTGACAAAGACAGAAAAATGACATGGAAATTACTCAGCTTTAGAAACGCTCTTGGAACATGCTCGGTGAAATATTAAAAAATTGAATGAAAAAATTCCTCTCTCCACAACCTTCTTGATGCCCAAGCCGTGATAGTGCCTAACGACCCTTGCAGCTGCCAGCCTGCTACAGATTGGTGCTGGTTCATGCAATACAGGTGGCGTGTGTGAGCTGGAATAGCCATACTGCAGTCTGCCTCCTCCTTGATATTAAAAGTGCAGAGACATCTCCAGTTCTGTCAATAGTAATGTGCGAATGAGGTTGTAGTGAACAGGTCCCTAGCTGTATGTACGACTAGATTATCTGCAATCAGTGCCCTAAAACTATGGCGCTTGACGGACACTCAAACCAGCTGCCACATGCTGTACAAGAGACTGTTTGCTGGGTCTCTACTGCACGCGCTGTTCTAGGCGGAATCGGAATGGTTTTATCGATGTCTTCAATTCGCCACATGCTCTCATGTAACAATACCGCTCACGCACTACTTGCTGCTCGATGGATATTTCAGAGGCCAAGAGCGAAGAGTCGTCCGCGAAATTCTTAAGCAACAAAATCGGGAAATCATGCAATAAGCTGTCAACGAACGCATTATACAACGTTGCCTTAGGACACTTCCCTGCGGTACACCACTGGGGACTGACGCTGTGTTCGACAGGCATCCGTTGATCACAACCCGCTGCGTTCGGCCAGTCAAGTAGGATGATAACCATCTGATAATTTTTGAGGGCACACGATGATCATCATGGAGAGCACGCAGCAGTGGTGGATGTCGGACCATATCGAATGCTTTTCGTATGTCCAAATATGGACCAACAACGAAGCTGTACTTTTTGAAATTCAAAGCAGTATGAATAAATTGACTCGAGCTTATCTTGCACTGTTGATCCCACGCCTCTTCACGAATCCACGCTACCAATCAGAAATAAGCAGGTTTTCGCCCAGGCGGCACGGCATTCCCGATCTGAAACTTGATTAGCAAGTGGACCCGTCGAATAATCCAGTTCATACATGGTCCATCACACCAAGTCAACTGAGTTTTGCTTACCTGGCAGCGCTTATCCACAATGCTTTCATGAAATACGTAGTCATCACGGAAACCCTGAGCTCTGGCAGTCTCTCGAACGCTGATCAGACGTTTCTCAGTCGGTTAAATCACTCGGCCCCGAAATACGAGCATCATGCATAGTCACATCAAGTCGGCCTTCTCCGCTGTGTACCATCCGCTGCTCTCAGCCACTATGGCTAATATTGTTGGATGCAAATGCGACCTGTTTTCCCAGATTTCGGCACGAAAATCCCTATTTTCTTTGACTTTCGTAGCTTTGTATATAAACCCTGCGATCCAGAGGTCGAATCGGACTAGGCACCCAGGATCGACCGAACACGGTTTTTGCACCGGACCAAACCTTACCGAACTTTTTCTCACATCTCACCGAACCCGAACCAAGCCGGACCGAGCCGACCGAACCGAACCGAACCTACCTACCGAACCGAACCGAACCGAATTTTCTATGTTCACCCAAAGCACATCCTACATAAAGTATAATCATCTGTATCGAGTGCCATAAATAATGGCCCGCTAATGTTTCGTCTTCTACCAGCCTTAATCGCGGTAAATTCGATACCATTGTGTTCAGCATTCGATTCTGAGTCAGTTTGACCTATTTTGCTAGCAACTAAATTCTCAATTCGTTTTTAAAACGCGATATAGCCGAAGTACCAACTGTCACAATTTTTTTCACAATACCCGAACGAATTCGTATCGGCAAGCTTTAACTCAACTTTTCGAGTTGCTTCGGACTTTACTCGATCCCAGTTCATCGCATAAGCAAATTCTTCCCAGACTGAGTAGGCTCATGGTTTAAATCGGGACTATTCAGAGGCCAACGCTTATCTTCGATAAAATCAGGGAAAGTGATCCCTGCACCGTTTCTCTGAATCTTTGTGCGTTTGAGCCTTCGCGCCATCTTGCTGAGATGTCCAGTTGTTCCCAAGTACCTTTCTTCCATATGTCTCAGCTGCTGGCAAACCATTTCCATATGAACGGAATCATTGACTGTGACCTCACCCGACATGATCAGCGGTGTAACTAAATTTCTAAGGTCTTGACTTTTCCCTAGTTGTACAGGCAACTGTTCAGTATTATGGACACTGATATGGTGAGTGCACTGCCCGATAAAGCAAATGCTCTATCTTTCTGTGTTAGTGTTTACTACAACGCGACCACTTCCGTAGAAAACTAGCCATTTATGTTAGTGTCATTCTTTATGGCACCTGATATTTTCAAAATATTCAGAAGTCACTTTTTTTTAACCATTTTTCAAATTGAAGTTTTGAAGATAATGAAGGAAGGACCAGATAATCAAGAAAAAGGGACAGAGAAATTTATAGCTAGGACGAAACCTCAAACAAAATGACCGCGTTTTTGTCCAATAAAAGAGGAAGTCCGAAATTGGTTGTTCGGTTCGGTGGTTTGGTCCAAAAAAGCCGGTTTGGTTCAGTTTGGTAAAAATAGGCAATCCGGTGGTTCGGTTCGGCCGGTTCAGTGGTTCGGTCGATGCTAACTAGGCACCGACCCACTTATCGAATCGGTTAGGCTGAATCAAGGGATCATTGGTGGTAGCTGAATCTGGATCTTCACTGCTGTCTCACAGCGAGCAACAAAACACAGCCTAAAAATGGGCCAGCTCCAGACACCTGAAACTAATAAACCAGGATGCGCGATAATCAGGTCGATAACAAATTATAGCAATGACAATGGCTGCTTAAACACAAAAATGACCTGAGTTCCCATATGTTCGATGGACGTCACCACCGTCGGAAAGTGGAAATCGAGATCCAATCGCCCGAAAAGCCCATTCCAGTTGTGTCTAAATGCAAGTTGTTCCAGTTGCGATCTAATTTGAGCATTATGGTAATCATGTCTTGAGCGCTCCTGCTACTCGTACCTTTGCCCGATTAGGCCAATGCAAACATCGGGTACAGGCCATGCTGGCTGGTTTCCAGGGTTCATTCTGTCTTTTGTTCGTGGAATTGCTTCGATAACTTGATGTTGGTATCTTCATGTCTTCTACACACATACATATATTTATGACGCGGCACGTTTCTGCCCATACAAAAAATAGTGAAAATTTTGAAAAGATTTTCGGTATACACCTTCCCCAACTAGTACCTCATATCCATGCCAAATTTCATCGGGTTTGACCGCACGGTCCACGAGTTATAGCGAAAATAGATAACCAGGTCGGGATTTCCGCCCTTGCACTCCTTGTCTGAGTGGAGCCCGAACGGATAGATTTTGGAAATTCCTCCGGAAGAACTTAATCTAGTGTAAAGTTAAACTAAGAAACAAAATTTCATGGCCTCACGACATCGGGCTGTTGAGATATCGCTGTTGGTGTGGCACATGTACTACATGGCCCCCATTGTCGCGAAATGCGCGATTGATACTAGGAAGCAGCGCCTCGCCCACTGCACAATGCCCGAGAATGGAACACTTCACACCTTTAAATGATATGTGATTTGGTATCGTTCATGGGGTGCGTTTTCTTTGTTGACCTGAACGGTCTGTTCCTTCTGTTTTTCTTGATTACTGTAAAGCACTAGACTCGAAGCATTGTCGCCTCTCTCCATATTTATATCTCGCGACAAGTGGTAGCAGAACGTGGTTGCGACCTACGATCTCGATTCGCACTTCGTCAATTGGCTCGTGGCCGGACGACGGCGTGTGATCTGCGAAATGGCGTCGAAGATTCGCCAACAGCTTGGCCCTGCTCATAATCGTCTAAAAGAATTGTTGCAATCGGTTGAATCGACGGCCGATCTCGCCGCGGCGCTGAAGTGCCCGATCGCTGATATTCCGAATATCAAGACGACTCTGGAAATCACGCGGAGCAAATTACATCGAAACTTTGAATCGTACAAGTCTCGCCACGATGCGTTCGTCGACATCGCCGATAACGAGGACACGAATGGGTTCGCAGAAGAAGTTGCCTTTTTCGACGAGTTGTCCGCCAAATTCAACGATCTGGACGTCGAACTGCAGCGTTACCTTCAAGCCCTACAGGAGCGACTTCAGGATGAAGAATGAAAGCGTCATCAGGCGATGGACGAAAAAGAACAGAGGCGACATCAAGAGCTGCACGAAATCCAAATCGAAAACGAGCGCCGCCGAATCGCGAATCCAGCTCGTCCTGACGCGGCTCCGGAGGCTTCAGAAATCGCTACGGTAAAGTTGCCAGTTTACGAACCCCCCTCGCTCGATGGAACCCCTTCCAAATTCCGGGAATTCATAGACGCCTTTGAGACCTGTGTGCACAATAGAGCCGATTTACCAAACGCTGTCAAATTTCATTATCTAAAAACCCGCCCGAAAGAGGCAAGCGTTGCTGCGCGAGCGATCGAGGGTATAGCGGTTACAAACGATAACTATAAGATGGCCTTGAGAACGATAAGGGAACGTTTCGAAAATCATCAGATCATCGTTACGCAGCACTATCAGAGCATTCAGAAACTCGCTACACCTCGCACAGATGCTAATTCACTCCACATGTTTTTTGACAGTCAAAACTCGCACTGCAATTCGTTAATCGCTCTTGGACAGCACTTAAACCAAGACGCATTACTGCTCGTCACGATCCAAAATCTCATCCCCTCATCGGTTCTTAGTCACTTGCGTGAACGGAATAACTATCAGCAGTTCACTGTCGATTCTCTACTGGATCGTCCACGACAGCATATCGTCAATCTAGAAATGACTGAACAATTCCAGACTCGCCAAGAGCATCCTAAACTATCCATACACGAATCCGCTAGGGAAACGTCGTCGGCTATATCGCCAGCGAAACGTGATCTACGACGTCAATCAACTGCCAGTACGTTAACCGTACACAACGCAGCGTCACGTCACTCAAAAGCGAAAGCCATTACCTGCCAGCTCTGCAACGGAAGCCACTGGGCTAGTGACTGCACAACTTATTCTGACGTTAACTCACGTAAAAAGCGTGTGACTGATTTGAAGTTATGTTTCAATTGCCTTGGAAATCGACATCGTGTTGACGAGTGCAAAAGCAGCCGGATCTGTCCAACCTGCACACAACAGCGCACAACAGCGTCACCATCGATCAATCTGCCCTGGCTATGGACAGAAACCAGGTTCTCAGTCTGTCCCCGCTACAACGATAATCACGGAAAATTCTTCAAAGGCTTCGTTTATGCTCTCAGCCAAAGTGTTCGTTTCTTGTGGCTCCTCTCTAGCCTCCTTCGAACAAGATGCGGTACTCGATTCCGCTAGTCAGCGTTCATATGTCTCCTCAGAGTTCGCTAAGAAAATCAATGCTCGTACTGTGCAAAATGGAAAGATTTTGGTTTCTGCTTTCAGAGGTACCTTTAAAGCTCGCATGGTATCATTCCATATTCGCATAAAATCTGGCCCTCCGATTTATGTTTACGCCTATGTAGTGCCCACTATCACTGACTCGACGAGTCGACCATTTATCCGTCTCTCCCCTGAAGGCACGCAATTCTTGGAGCAACACGACCTCGCAGATTCGATTCCCAGCTCTCCCGAAAATCGCTCTATCGATCTTCTGATCGGCGCTGAATATTGGAATCAAATCTTCTTGGAAACCTGCGTCCCAGCACCAGGCCACTTCTCTCTTGCGCTCATTTCGTCTCGTCTCGGGTGGGTGTTGACTGGAGCAGGTGAATCTCTTGTTGATACTAGTGCATCCACGAATATCGTCTCTCACTTTACGACTCTCTTCACATTGGCATCGTCTCAGGATCAGAACGATCAGCATCAATCTCTAGAGATGGATCCTTGCGCCTGCGCTGCAGTTGATCCCTCTGTATTCTGGGATCTCGAACAAATTAGCATCAAGGATGCGGCTAAAGATCGCAATGATGAACTCGTCCTTCGGAATTTTGAAGAAACCATTTAGTTTTCCAACAATCGCTATTACGTGAAATGGCCTTGGATTTATTCAGACTATTACCTTCCAAAAAACAATCAACTGTCTCTTCACCGACTTAACCCGATGCTGAAGCGTCATGGCTCTTCTCTAGAGGTTTTCGGTCAGTATCAAGCCGTAATCAATTATCAGCTCGATAAAGGAATTATCGAGAAGGTCCCAGAATCTGCATGTGCGGCAAAGGAGCACTATATTCCTCACTACGCCGTCATCACCCCGGGCCGCTCCACAAAACTTCGCGTCGTTTACGATGGCTCAGCCAAGACTAGCTAGTCCGATCTTAGCCTAAACGAATGCCTCCATCGCGGACCAGTCATACTCGACAACATTGTCCATCTTCTCATTCGCTTTCAGCTTCACCCTATTGGAATCGTAGCAGATATTGAGAAGGCCTTTCTGCAAGTCGGCCTGCAAGAGGAAGATCGAGATGTTACTAGGTTGCTCTGGCTCAAGAACCCGTCAAAGTTAACTACAGAAAACAATCTACAAATCTTCCGATTCGCTCGAGTACACTTCGGAATCATCACCTCTCCATTTCTCTTGGCAGCTACTGTTGCGCATCACCTTAAGAAATATGATACGACTCTGTCGCAGCGCATGCTGAAGGATATTTATGTCGATAACGTTATCTCTGGGGCCGACTCTGAAGACGGAGCGTATCGATTCTATCATGAGGGAAAACAAATATTCCACGACGCATCGATGAATCTTCGCGAATGGGAAACCTCATTCTCTGATCTTAGGAAGGCTTTGCTTGGACTCGACTGCGTCACTAACTCTGAAGTTAAGGTCCTTGGTCTTGTTTGGAACACGGAAACTGATGAGCTTCGTATCGAGGGTTTTTGCTCGCGCTCTCATTCAGCCACGAAGCGCACTGTTCTCCAGACGATTGCCTGCATCTTCAACCCTCTCGGATATGCCTCCCTCTTCAAATAAGCTTTGTGAGTTGTCGGACGCGCAAAATTGGCCTGGTTTAGAAGTAGTTCATTTCCAAGATCGAGGACGAGGTGTTGTCGTGAAAGAAGGATATGAGTTCGCTAAGGGCCAGGTCGTCTGCGATTATACTGTGAGGGGCGCAAAGTGGGTGAGGATCAGCATCATGAAATGCTCGAGCGTTTAAGAAATAGGACGGATGTGGCAGATCAGCAGAAATATAAGCGCATAATCGATTATCATTTCCACGTCTTGTCTGGAAAAATCTATATTTCGGCTCATAAGGAAAAGAAGCAGGTTTCGTAGGGCAGGTTAATAAATCATAGTCGTTTTCATCCAAACATTCAGCCGGTTGTGAAGAAACTCGTCGATTATAGGGGAGAGTCTCATTTGCTAGTCGTTTTCACCGCTTTAAAACGGTTAAGGGCAGGCGTTGAGCTTTTGTGAAACTACGTGCAAGACGCGCCTTGGTACAATAATTGTCACTGTTTGGCGTGTTCGCAAAAGAAGGTTCTACAACAACTTCTTAGCAAACTAAGAGCTTAAGAAACTTGAAACTAAAAATTTTACAAGAAATATCAATATCTTACAAACCTGTTCGATAGAGTTCAAAGACGAATTGAATAAATCCTCTAACGTATTATTCAGAAGGTCTTGACTCTTCCACCTTTACTGTAGTCGGCATATTGCAACAGCATTGATGCAGATAAGCCCTAAGTTTTATACTCATAAATCGTTTTTCTTGAATTTTGCTTGTATTAGCTGGCTGATATTATAAATGAAAATCCAAATATAGTGAAGCTGTGTTGTCCTCTCTATTGCGATTGGAGCACTAGCAAAGTCAAAATTGACTTTTCCGCTGCGCTGTGAAACTGTACTAGGATCCTCAGCTACGCAGGAACTGATGGAGTACATGTAGATTAAAAACTAAAATACTGAGAATACTTTTGCACGGAACTAAACTACATGCACATAGTAAGAAGCACACCTGATGGGTGATAGATCTTGGTTGGGGCCGAATAGTTCAGAACTTGGTCCCTGGGTAGCTGTTTGGTCCTTATCGTAAGACATGCATGTAACCAGGAATGTTGTGACTAGCCTCCATTACTAAATTTTTATGGCTGAAGAATTCAGTGATAGTTCCGAACTATTTATCACAGGGTTCCAACCCCTTAAAATCCTCGAAAAAACTCCTGAAATTTGACCTTTAGTTCTTGAATCCTTGGAATCAGCTGATATTCTGCTTCCCTCCTCTTTAAAAGTTTGCATTTTCCGTCAAAAATTAGTCTTTTGTATGGTGCTCGAGAAAGTTTGGTTGTTATCTCTGTGAGAAAAAGTCTGGAGCCATGCTCACCTTCCACCTAGCCAAATAAAGTTTTCACTGCAGACAAGGATTCCCGCATGTTCAATCGTAATAATCTGTTTAACCAGCCATCAATCTACTTTTGTGCGAGTTGGGCAGTCCAAATGGTAGGCAGACCTGCTGAATAATTTGAGTGGGTTTCTCATATTCAGTAACGCTGTCTTTTGCGAGTGGAATTGCTCTGATAACTTGATGTTGGTATTTTCATGTCTTCTACTGTACCTATGTATGTATGTATGTACCGGCATTTCCTCTCATGGCAATGGCTTGGCAAGCCTTGGCATGATCTTGCCGAGGTAAAGATACCTTACCACATGTCTTGACAAGACATATTTCTTCCCTATCTCATGCTGATTTCTTGACGTTTTCAAAATGCTATAGCGGATCTTGGCAAGATTCTTGCCAAGAATGTAATCATGTCATGCTCTTGGCATAATGACGTTTCGTGACAAGGCTGAAGTACGCAAGCATCGACTCTTACACAGGGCAACTTGGGTTTTGTATCGCACTCTCTTTATAACCCCCTCCCCCACACCATACTGTTTCTACTTATGCAAAATTTAACATGTTTCAGATTTGGCTTATGTAGGTCAAAAAAAGCAGACTACGATAACACCGGCCAGTGTCCAGCATCGGTCACTTGGTGGCGCTGCGCAACAAGCGGTATGTTTCGATTTGCAGAAACCGGTCACCAAGTATTTGGAACGGTTGAGAGATCTGGGTGCCCAACTTTACCCAGATCACTCGGCCACACAACTAAGAGAAGAAATAGCTTTCCAGTTCACTACAGGTTTGGTCCAACCGTTGAAGCGACAGGTCACGAAGCAAGTCTTGGTCGAACCGTCACCCGTCTCTTTGGAACGTCGTGTTCACCTGGCTTGCGAATTTGAAACGTATATCAAGACTGAAACTGCTGGTCTGTCTGGCGCCAAGGCCATGATGGCAGCACACGAATTATTCAGTCCATCCGATGAGTACTACGATCATGATGGCAAGGGTCCGAATCGAGAGGAATCTAAAGGTGAGGCATCTTCCTCTATTTCTGATTCTTCTGTTCCTGCCGTCAGGTTCACCCGCCACCGTGATCGCGGATTCAAACGCTTCAACCAAACATCATCTCGACAGCAGTACGATTCCAAAGGCCAATTCCGTCCCCGTGGTCAATGGCGAGGAAAGTACAGTACTCGCTATTGGCACAACAGTGGTCGGGAATCGCACCGTTTCGACAGAAATCGATCGTCTGGTCGGTCTTATAGGTGCGCTTGATTGTCGATGGGTGTACATACTCGCTTCTGATTGGTCAGGGTATTACGGGGGGATTACGTTCGCTTCTTCACAGGCGGTGGCGATGTTGGTGGTGTGCTGAAATCAGGAGACGACGACCTACCTAATCTCAGCTCAGAGTGACCCGCCTTACATTTCTCAATCTGCTGCGGTGGTACTGGTTGATGTGATGCTGGTGGTGCGACCTTACAATCAGGCCGAGGATGCGAACTGTTTGTCTGGGGGGTTAGGTGTCATTAGCGAAATGTCATCGTCCTCTCCATCTTCCATACCTGGTGGAATTTCCCAAGGCGCATAACACGATTTCAGTCTGTTATTGTGCACCAATTTCCTGTTTGCCGTTGGCTGCGACCATGAGCGAATGACACTATCTACCGGACTTGGTTTCGCTACGACAATATAAGGTCCGTCCCAGTTGGCCTGTAATTTCGCCCCAGTTCCTTTGGGTACCATTTGCAGCCATACCAGACTATTCACTGAGAACTCATGGGTCTCACGATTTCTGTCATAATGATATTTTTGCCTTTCTTGAGCTTCCCTTAAATTGTTACGGATAATTGCTTTCATGGCGCTCAGCCCTGCAGCAACATCATCGGCGTAATCCTTCGTGCTTTTGCGTCCTAAAGGTTGCACTGATAATTCGCCTGGGATTTTGGGCTCCCTACCGAACAAGATCTTATAAGGCGCGAATTTGACCGTTGATTGAACAGACGATCTATATGGAAATAGAATAAACGGCAAGGCGCTATCCCAATCAGTGCCGAATTGCTTGATGTAAATTCCCAACATCGTACCAAGGACTTTGTTGAATCTTTCAGTCAGCCCGTTACACATGGGATGATAAGCCGTTGTATTTTTCTTCTGAATGTCGCATAATTTGCAGACTTCGGCCATAACCTGGTTCAGGAACTCAGTGCCTCGATCTGAGATCAGCTCATCGCAACTTCCATAATGGCACAGAAGTTCCCTCACAAATGCATTTGCGACTGTCTTAGCCGATTTATTTGGGAGGGGCACTGCCTCGACCCATCGAGAGAAATAGTCAGTAAAGACGATGATGTATTCATTTCCTCGCCGTGTTGCAGGCAACGGACCAAATAATTAAACCCCAACACGTTCCCACGGCCTAGCCGTGGCTGGCATCGACTGAAGCGGCGCGACATTTTTCCGATGAGGGTTTTTGAATCTAGCGCACCATGCGCACTGCTTTACGTATCTTCCTACATCTTGAAAATAACCATCCCAATAATATCGCTGCGCGAGCTTATCGAACGTTTTTCCAACCCCGAAGTGCGCTGCGAATGCGTCACTGTGGCACTGGCGTAGCATTTTCCCTTTCATATTCTGAAGTATTACGATTTGAAAAACTGGCTCAGATTGCTTGCTCCAACGCATTGGATGTACCAGCAGTCCATCTTCAAACATATATTGAGGTCTTCGAAAACTCGATTCTTCCCTTGATAGTATGATCCATGCGTTGAGCTATAGCCATCTCTGCATGCTTAGCATGTTCATCCCAAACATTTAGGTCGTAATATGATACCTCCCGTTTCGCCGCAATCACTTGATTGCTGTCGAAAGTGCTGTCAAACAAAAGGGCTTGCAAGTCAGGTTTTGGGATGCTGGCGCGGGATAGGGCGTCCACATTTGCATGCTTTATTCCAGGTCTGTACCGAACCTCAAAATGCATGCCTGTCAGGTTGGAGATCCATCTTGCGAAACGGCCGTCATGTTGCTTAAAAATGGCTACTAGGGGAAGATGGTCTGTGATTACAGTGAATTTTTGACCATAGATGTATGGGCGAAAATGCTTGACTGCCCAATACAAGGCCAGACCTTCTAATTCTGTAGCTGATTATTTCTTTTCGCTGGAGAGCAAGGACCAGCTAGCGTAGGCGACGGGGTGTTCCCGTCCTTCTTCGTCGATTTGCGATAAAATAGCGTCCAATCCTTTTCCACTAGCATCAGTGTATATAATAAAAGGCTTCTTCAAAACCCGGGTAAGCCAAAATAGGTGCCGATGTCAAGCGCTCTTTTAGCTCTTCGAAAGCTGTGATGGCGTCAGAGGTCCATACGAACTTTACTGCTTCCTTCGTTAATTCAACCAGGGGCCGAGCAATCTTTAAAAAATTAAAAATGAAGCGTCGATAAAATGTGCACATGCCGAGGAATCTGCGCACTGCTTTCCGATCTGTACGGGCTGGCATGTCTTGAACTGCCACTACTTCACTATTGTCAGTTTTCAAACCTTCGGCAGATACGACATACCCCAAAAATGGCACTTCAGCTCTCATTAAATGGCATTTCGACAATTTAAGACGGAGGTTTACTTCATGCAATCGTTTGAACACTGCATCCAGCCTTTGCTTCATTTCCTCAAACGTAGTCCCCCACACTAAAATATCATCGAGGTAGACAAGGCAATCCTTGAATGTCATGCCCGCCAATGTGGCGTTCATTAGACGCATGAAGACAGCTGGCGCATTAGTTAGGCCAAAAGGGAGGACCTTGAACTCATAGTGACCTCCTCCCGGTATTCGGAAAGCTGTCTTCTCCCTGTCTTCTTCCCTTAATTTTATTTGCCAATATCCCGAGATCAAATCCAAGCTACAGAAAAACTTGGTTCCAGCAAGAGAGTCTAGTAAATCATCCATACGGGGAAGAGGGTACTCATCACGTACTGTGATCTCGTTCAGTTTGCGGTAATCAACTGCGAAACGGTATTCCCCGTTTTTCTTGCGCACTATACAAGGCGGACTCGCCCAAGCGCTGTGTGAATCTTCCGCTTGACCGCCCAGTTTCATTTCTGCCACCATTCTTTCTGCTAGTTCCCGCTGCACGAAGGGCATTCGGCGAGGCGGCATATTAACTGGTGGGTGATTTCCAGTATTGATTACATTCTTGATTTCAATATCTGCAGGTTTCAAGTCAAGCGTGCTTTACGCGAATAATTTCTTGTTCGCCCACGGTAAAAGGAACTTCCGAAAATCCTGTTTTTGGGGCGAAGTAACCAATGGATTGTTAAATTTCAACTGCTTGATTTGCTGGACAGGATCTTCGTGTCCGTCAGTCTGTACTTCGAACTTTTGGTCAACGGGTATCACTTCAGCGACCTCCTCTGTATAGCCGATCTTAGTGCCCGCCGATAGGCGCACCGGGTTTTGTAACGTATCCACTAGTTTTACTGGAAATCGTCCCTTCTTGATGTCAGTCACACAATTCTCCACTAAAACAAGTTCATTAGGGCTAGCAGGCTTGTAGCATCCGCTAAAACAAGCTGTCTTATTTATGTCCTCTCCTGTGACTTGAGCCCATGCGAATTTGCTGTTTCGTGGTAATATGGTCACATCCTCAGCTAAGCAAACTGTGGCTTCTTTTGAGTACTGAGGGTGTCTGTCCGCGTACACCTCCCTGCATAGTTGCACAGTCATATTATTAAGATGTGCGCGTTTGGTTAAATCAAATTTTATTTGACCTAATTTAGTCATAAGATCTCTACCCAACACAACAGGGACGGGTAGGCCTTCTAGGACGAGAAATCGATGGAAAACGTGTTGCTGCAAGACTTCTATCTGACATGAGAATTGGTTCTGGGGTACAAACGACTGGCCGTTTATTGCGGTCATAGATGATCGTTTACATTCCTGCATCTCGAGGGAAGTGTCTTTTTGACTGAGCGAGTCTGCAAAGGTCTCACTGACAAAACTTTCCCCTGCACCAGTGTCCATGAGTGCTCTAGCCCACACATTTGCTGCCACAAACTTTGTGAGTGGGACTGCTGCAGGTACCTGATCGTCTTCGAGCTCGGCACACGCGCACTCCCATTTTTGATCAACCTGTAAGCTTGCATTTCTCAACCGAATTTCATTAGCAAAATTTTCCCAAAACACATTAGTCGCCACAAAAACAAGGCCTACCACAACGGGGCCTAGCGTACTGAACGCAAACAGAGACAGAAAACGAAATATATCGATTGCATCATCGATCGAATTCACTATCGCCTGGGGGTTTCTCCCTTTCCATCTCTCGCTCGTGTTTGTCGTTATATGCGAGTATCGTCTGGAGGACCACCGTGTGGTGTCAGCGGGCGGTCGTCGTCCTCGCTTTGTACTGTCCCCGAACCATCGGTGGCAATTTTGGCAAACTGCCTTTGAGGCAGCGACGGCTGAACAGATAAGAGACCAAGTAACGGCCAGGTATATTTGACGAAGGCCAGATAATTTTCTTACCATTTGGGGAACTTTGAATGCAGCTAAGTCATGGTTGCTCGTGCTCACATTGGTTGTACTAGTGGACGGCGTTTCCGTGACTGTACTCGAATTCAAATTTTCGACCACGATCGGACTGGCCGCGAGTGTAGTACTGGCCGTAGTAACTGACTGTAGTGTCGGGAACGACCGCTCCAAGGAAGGCGTGGTCGGCACAACGGGTGCTGGTGGGTTCTCGACTACCTGTACGGATGTGATATTTCCATTTTGAATGGCGTTGGTTGTCTGCGACGGTGATAGTGTGGCACTGGTTACAGCCAACATTTGCGCATTCGTATGCTGTAAGATTGGATTTTTTTAATGCTCTACGTAAGGCTCATACTTATCATATGCATACTCTCCAGGGCCTGTATCAAATAAGCTACACCCGTAATCTGCGTAAGGTTCGAAAAACAGTTCTCCCAAATTTACATCGTGATCGTCTTTGTTGACTGCTGCGTTATGCACATCGCGTGAACGCATTCCTTGATTCTGATTAGATCTAGTCTGTCTGCCATGGGAGTAGCTAAATCCATTTCTTCCATGAGACTGGTTTTTCTGCCTATCTGCACCTATCTCATAAGGATTCTGATTGGCTCTAGTACTTGCCTGATTGCTATCCGTTAACAGGAATAGGTTTCTTCCACTCAATCGGTTCTTAGCGACCGGATACAAGAAGCAATTCGCCAACACGTGGTTGTGTCGACCACAGAAGCTGCAGCCTTGTCCGCCATTGGCTGCCAGTCGGTTGCTGGCTCGACTCATCAACCGGCATTGCTTGAAAGGGTGAGGGAACCCATCGTACTTGCACAACTGTTGTTGCTGAGGAGCCGGAGTGTTCTGCTGCGCATTTTGAACTTGACTATTGGTCATTCTTCCGCCGCGTTGAAAATTATTCTGTCCTCGAAATCCGCCTCTGCCGCGATTATTATTGTGGCCCATAACTGCTCTGATGCCGTGTACGATGTCAGACGGCGATGGGTTATTGACAATAGCTGAAGAGGATAACGAAAACATTCTTTGATTAATTTCTGCGGTACTGACAGCAGTTAAGACATCATCTAAGGTTCTAGCGATGTTCATATAAGCGGCTTTCCACAACTTATAATTTGGATGCGACTTATCGCACACTTTCAATCCTTCGATAAATCGTTCCTTTAAAACTAATTGCTGAGCTTCCTGAGGTTCACCCAGATAAGCTTGCCTTACTAACGTTTTCAGATCTCTTAAATAGTCAGCTACGGTTTCCTTTTCTTGTTTCCTCCTATTTGAGAACTCCTGTCGCCAAATTGCTAACTGATGAGGTTGCACTAAGCTTGCTAACAACAAAGCTTTGGCGCGAGCATGGGTATCAATCTGGTTTGCTTGTGCCCCACGGACAGTATTTTGTGCCCTATCTTTTACAGACTTTTTTAATTCTCGCAAACGAATGGCATCATTGATTTCTTCGACTAGGTCAGATAAATACTCGAATTGTTCAAACCACTTGGTAGCATCATGACCTAAGTCTCCTATTCATGGATTCTTATCTTAAATACGATAAAACGTTCGATTCAAACTTGCTAATGCAGCCTCCATTTTCGCAAGAAAAACAAAACACAACTGATGGCCTATTCGAGGACCTACTGATAGAAGAAGAGGCACTGGTCTGATTAGCGAACCTAGTGCGATTGACGGCTCTCAAACGGGTAAATCCGACCGGCCCCCCAAAATGTAACGAAGTTGGGTAGATAGCTTCTCCTACTCCGATCTCCCTACACTCAATACGACTCACTCATAGAACGAGACCAATAAGGCGACGAACGATAATCACGACGATTTACGAAGCGTGGCATACTGATTTCTTCAGAAACACACTCTGGCATCAACACACACCAACGCGCTACTTATATACAAGTCTGAGCTCCCTATGCAAATGAGACTACTGGTTGGGAACACACAATATCTGGTCAAGACCACGCATAAAAACTAGTCAGAGAAAAATAATCAAGACGAGCTGGAAAACTACATTCAACTCATTGTGATTGGATCACCTGAAACTCGATACGCTGGGGGTGGGTCAGCGAGGCCTAGAACAAACAAACTAATTATATCACACCGGCAAAATGAATTGTTCAATCAACGGGATCAATGTAGCCTTATCCCGACGATCAACGGGCATGGAAACAATTTGTCGAGCCACGTTCTATGCCGCCGAAAATCCATTGCTCCCCGTATTTCCCAAAATGACATTTTCTAACTAAGATCTTTGCTATTTTCTGACTAAGACTTCCTCAGTTCGTGCTGAAATCACGGGCGGGAAACGGGCGGGAATCCCGCGGAAAACCCGCGATATTCGCAGGATGGCGGGATTGGGGAGTGAAGTGCAGAAGTGCCAACTCGGAAACCTCAGAACACCGCCGTCTGGGCTGATTTTGCGTGGACGCGTTCATGGCAACGATGTCTTGTGGGATATTGTATTGTGGATCTGTGATGCTGGCATCTGCGTGCATTGCGAGACAAGACCTCAGTGTATTACAAGAATTCAACTGCAAGACAAGAAGCCAACGCTCGTTGATACTCATGCGAAGTAGCCAGCTCTTCGAAAGAATGGAGCCTGTGTGAACATGTTGAGGATGGGGGGGGGGGGGAATAAATGATTGGGATATCGGCTCCAACTTCGATCGATGGACTGGCGCCTACAAGCAGCAAACAGCATTCAACACATCGACTTGAGCTGACTGGTCGTCTTCATCTCGCTCGGCAATATCGAGCACGCTGCGACCACCCAAACGTCGATGACTCATTCCCATCAGCATTACCCTTCTTTTGTTCGAGAGACATGGTTCGCCAGTTGGTACCTTGGTGTTGGTGAACATCACGCTCATCAGTGTATGAGCCGTGCTTGCGCCCTTTGTTTCTTTGCGCCCCTGATTGCTAGTGCTTTCTTGGATGCGTTCTTATTTTGCGGTGCCCTTTTTAGCATATAATCCTTTTGTGTCAGCTTTTGCACTTTGCGCGAGAGGTAAACTGCATAATATGTGGGGCTCTATCTGCTCTGCGAGGACGCGTTTTTTGCAGTTTTTGGTGGTGGCTCCCAACTTTAATTGCCAGCCAGTATTTACGATGCAACGAGAGAGACCGCAAGGCGACCAACTCTAGAGCAAAGGCGAAGTGAAATATTTGGGAATAACTTTTTTGTCTGACATGACATTCTCAGAGCATGCTCAGGAAATTTCCTAGAAATTCTGAATAATGTTGGGTGCTTTACGTCGAAAACTTGGTCCGGCACATCAACAGAAAAGTCATCGGTGCTGTTTACAAGTCGTATATTCGATCTATTCTCGATTATGGCTCATGTGCATGTCCTTGACATTTTAGACTTTTTTCTTTCCAATTCTCAAAAAAGACGTGGAGAACCTCGAAAGGTCTCACCTTCTAGCAGCCAGGATCTATCTAAACGATTGGTCTATTATCTCTCCCCCCCCCCCCCCTGACGTGCCTTCGAAGTGAATGGCCTCGCTTGTCTGACAGACGCAAGCACTTGAAATTGACTTAATTCCACAAGTTTTATCATCAATTCCGTTAATCAATCCTTTTCTGGTCTTCGAAGCAGTTCCCGTTCAACTGCCACTCATCACTTGGTGATCCCTAAATTTCAAAAAACTTCTTTCAGGCAATCATTTGAGCTGTCCACTTTTATATTATAGAATGCGTTACCAGATGATACTGTTTTTCCAGATTTGGAAAGCATCTGTTTTTTACTTGACATTTTAGACTTTTTTCTTTCACCTTGTATTTGTGTCTGTCCCACTAAATGCGCTTCGGCTGCTCCGGGTCACAGTAAAGCATAAACATGAACATGAACATGAAGTTCTCTCTGACGCTCTCTCTCTCCGCGGCTATCTGAAGTTCTCTCTCCGCGGCTATTTGCGGATCATCACTGCCAAGGGCACCTCCGACAAAAGCTGGCTGGAGGCTATTATCAGCCTAAGCTTAATTATTACTCCAGACTAAGCTAAAGCCCAAGCCTAGTATCAGTCTACGCCCAAGTCATATGCCAGCCTCAGCCTAAGCCCAAGTCTTATACCTAATACCAGCCTCAGCTAACCCATCCTGTGGACCAAACAGCAAAAGTGCCCGACTTCGTGGGATCCGCACCAGTACGAGGAGAAACAATAACGCAGAGGGCCTAATTTTCTAGTGCTTATTTGCTTATAGGACATCTTGGTTGAAGAGCCGAAATAAAGAAAAACAGACATATTTCAGCCAGAGGAATCAAGCCTACTGTACTGCAGTTTATGCTCCTTGCCGAATCACCTTTGAGTACTTTCAGGCCGGAAAATCGGTACAATCTGATCTACGTACGAGTATATATTTGACTCTTGCATCACCATACATTAGTGAGTACCCCAGTACTCATGGGGTACTTACGACTGAGCACAAAAAATCACGGGGGCAAAATTTTCACTCGGCAAAGTCTCGGTCGATACTTGCAGAAACCATGTCTAAAAAAATAATTCAACAGTAATCCATGATGCTGTTCAAACAAATTTGACAAAACTGTCGTATTTTTCGATAAATTTAACCCCTTTCTGCCCTTTTTTCTTCTCACTACTGAAAAATCAAGTCGGATTCAAGGCTTCACGCGCGTGCGTGATTGATTGAATCTTCAATCTGCTCACTGGCCTTCATATATTAAATCGTTTTTTCTATAGACTCTCCCTGATAGAAAGGAATTCTTTCAGGTGGTATGTGTATCGATATGTGATAACTTTTTATTAATCGCATGTTTAATTTCAATGTTGGCTGGTTTTTAGGTTCATCGTGCTTGCTGCGAAAATTCCCTTATTGGTCCAAGATTTCAAGGATTCCTTTGATTCCCGTTTCTCAGCCTCTGTAACTAGAGGACTATCGAATTTCATGGCTTCTTCCCATTTGATCAGGTCCTCTTTCTCTGATCCCCCATTTTCAAGTGCGTATCGATGGTTAATATCCCTGCGATTTTCCCGCTAACCCAAGAGTGTACCAGCTGCCAAGTGCAACGAATTGATTCATAGAGCAAATTTATCACTTGAATTGGGATTTGGCCGTTCTGCATGTTTCCCGACCCATGTGCAACTGAGATACACGTATCCTGTGTGAGTGGTATGTATACAGCGACGAAACATACTGTCCCGTCTTCCATACTTTCTTCTGTTGCTTCACGATCCGACACAAATTTCTCTGTCCGGGGTGGAATGGTCGCCGGCTCTGGTAGGAAGACTGCATCTTTTGTGTGCAAAATCAAATTGAACCTTTCCTAAGTTGGCCAATAGGTCACACCCCACTACCAGAGGAAGTAACAAGCCTTTCAGGACGAAGAACCTGCGCACGAACATTCTGCCCGTTAGGCTAACACTTTGCATACTACCAGTCTTTGGGGTGAAAATGCACTACCGTTAATGGCTGTCATTAGTGCGGGATCACAAGCTCTAACTTCCATACTTGGATCGTTCCTGCTGAGAGTTTGAAAAACAGCCTCATTTATGAAACTTTTACCAGCTCCTGTGTCCAACAAAGCTCTGCCTGTGACATCCGCGTCCATAAACTTAGCGAACGCTTTCGCGGCTGGTACTGTCTGTTTCTCCAACTCCGCCAGCATAAGTCGCTCTTCGAGTTCTTTACTTGTTTTCTTTCTCTGACAAATAAGCCGATTTCTTGATCTTTTTGTTTGCATGTCCATCCAAACGGCGTCGCAAATACGTCACAAAGCCTGACGGCAGAATGTAGCCAGTTGCTCCACTTCCAGTTGCGCCATTCCCAATTGCGCCGTTTCTATCACGCCATTCCCAATGGCGCTGTGTCCCATTTGCGCTGTTCCCAATTGCGACATTGCTTAATTGCGTCGGAATTCGCATGCGCCATTACCATATGCGCCATTCCCATTTGGGTCTAGTTTTACCATAGGTAGTTGATTTTTGTTTTTATGAAATTAGCAGGCGCGGTAGTGCCTGTTTAGACCAGCCAACCAGACGCCTTATGCTAAAGGACGATTTTCGCTGGCTGATATCCCGAGAACAGTTCGACGGAAATTTTTTATTCTTTTTCACGCATAGCAGAATCGGCCGGATCTAGAAACGAGCCAATTTTTTGTGAAAATCCGTCCAGCCGTTGTCGAGTTCCAGAATACGCGATTTCTTGTTTAGGGGGAAAAGACGAGGAGGAGGAGGAGGTGGAGGATGAAGATCAACCTAGATCAACATCCGGACATCGTACAGCAGTGAAACTTGGTTTTTCTAGGAGCTTAAACTTTCGGAATCTGCCTTTCGACGGTCATTTTCTCTAAGCTTCAAGTTCCGAAAAGTTACCTTTGAAATAGTCACTGCATGAGCTTTGTTGTCCGTCGTTCGTCAGGTACTGGACGGATTTAATAAAAATTGACACGGTTGCAGATCTGACTTATCTTGCAAAGCTTGCAAAAAAATCAACTTTTTTGATTAATCATTCTTGAGTTATCGACTATCAAAAGTAGCTGCCGCTGGTGTTTCTGTTTTATTTTCGGCGCGGAGTTTAGAAACATCAACTGAGCGGGTTTAGGTGCAGCGCCAATGACTGGCTAGCCTCAGCGCGCTCTCGCAAAGATAGATCTGATGTACCTGAATAAATTTGCCGATAGAATATGTGAGCGAATGTAAATGATGTGGAAAAGGTCTCCATGGGCAGGACATGTTTTATTAGATGTGGAGTGATATTGCTGAGAAACATTTGTTCAAATAATGATAAGATTCGAGGATCCTTAGTGTTCCGTTTTAGTTTTAGAGGGAGTGCTCTGGGGAAATAAAAGTTAAGACTACCTGAACATGAGCTAGTTCTGCTTGTGCTTGCTTCGGCTTCGACAAGCTGTTCCATTTGTTCCTCGCGTCCGCCAGCCTTCTCCATATTTTGCATCTTCTTAGCAGTAAGCAGCGAGTTGTTGCAGAGAATGGCTTCCCGACAACACGTTTGTTTTGCGACAATGAGGCTCTGTTCGACTCCTTGACGGGGAAGAATTTTTGATTTTTGTTTCCTTTTTCCTCACAGGACAGAGAAACGTCATTGTGAACAAGAAATATGAGGGTGACTGTAGTATTTTTTGCGCAATTGAAGATAAGGTATTGGGTACGATAGAGGCATAAAAGAAGTAATTCTGTTGTTTTCCTTGTCGCCTGTATATCGAAGTACATTTCAAAAAAATCTGTGCAGTTTATCGGTCAGAGTTGGGTTAACGTTCTGTTTTAAGCTCAAGTTTTTCTGAGCTTTAGAAGAGGGCGTATGGTAGTCACTCAATTCTATCTTTTGATTTATATAGGGACAAGTGTTTTGGCCAAACTATGTAGTTTGTAGCAAAAAAAACGAAAAACGGTGTTATTATTTTTGAAAAAGTCTGTTATGACAGACTTGAAACTTTGAGACCAGCCAATGCACACAGTGGAAGCAGGGCTTAGGATGGCTGGTCTACTGGGCCGCTGCACGGTTCAGGAAAAATGTTTGCAGTGCCTAACATGTCAGGGCGCCTCTCCTTTTCTTGTGGCCGAGTAGACCAGCCATTCTTAGCCCTGGTTCCACTGTGTACATTGGCTGATCTTAAAGTTTCGAGTCTGTCATAACAGATTTTTTTGGAAATTTCGTTAGTGGCTCGCAACAAATTGATGTTATTCCTAAATTCGCGCTCGTGGCAGACATTACTGCTTAGCTTAGTGCGGGCATATGGCCTTACTGGGCAGCAACCGCAAGCTTCTCGCACTGGCGGGAAGGTGCCAACTTCGGCCACATATATGCCGCTCATGCGCGTCCCAACTAGGAGCACCTCCACACAATCTTCGATTGGACACCGACTTTCTTGGACGATGGCGGAATCTTTTTCTCTGGATCTGCTACAATCTTATAACACTGTTTGGCTGCATGTTATGAGATTAGTCCGGGGTACCAGCCAACCTTAACCTCGCTGTGCCGTTTACGAGCATGCTCATCATCAAATGGAAAAACGAAGAGAGAAATTCCGAGGACGCTACAATTGTCTACATATTGTGGAATCTGCCTAACTTTGACCCTCTCAGTTTGCACAGCAAAATCCATGAAGTCATCAGCATCAGCAATGCAATGAGTAATATTTGTTTCATATAGACCTTGTCCTCAATTCAATGGTGTATATAACACCCACACCATTACATTGAAGACAGAAGCTGAATATTGGAGGCAAACTCAATTGCAATTATCGAACCAGTACTGGAAACTCGTGAAAGCAATGTGCATGTAGTGTAAGTATATACGCTCGCCTAGCTCTTGACGTGACTGCGCTAGTGTTAGAAATGACCTCAAGGTAGGTCAGAATTCTTGGCCAAAGCCTTTGACCGACACTTGGTCACAGTCAGGGTCCAAGTCAGAAAATTTTTTTCAATCTGGTCAATGGCAGGGTCAGGTCAGAAAATTTTTTTAAGGGTTGGTCAAGATCAGGGTCAGGTTAGAGCATTTTTTAAGTCGGTCGGTCAGTGTCAGGTCAGAATTTCTTGCACCCGGTCAGAGTGTTTTGCAAGCGAAAGAAAGTAAATTTAGTAAAATGTTGGTGAGAACATTTCAAGCTCCTGCCTTCCTGGGTAGGGATCTGGGGGGGGCAGGTTTTCACAGTTTTAAATCCCAAATCATGTCCTAAATTCTGGGACAGTCGTAAGCCATTTCAGAATCAGCTTGGTATCCCTCCCAAGGACACCGGGCAGCAGTACACGAACTTTAAGACACACACTACCTGGTGTCTTTATTTCCCAGCCGCGCTGTCAGGCGCAGGGCAATTTCCCTTGATCAATGGCAATTTTGAGCTGATCTTTCTAGAGCAAATTTGTGGGCGTCTTGGGATTGGAACATTTGCGTTAGCTCTCTAGGCCGCAAAAATAGTTCTTTTTCAGCTGAGCTAAAATTCTGTCGTCCCTTTTTTAACCGTTGAGGCCAGAGAAGGACGACCGAATGCCATTAGTATTATTTTACTCCTTCTTCACTCAAGCAAATACATACACTTGACAGGGGAGGGAAACACAGTTTTAATTAAAACTTGTACGCGTGATAGAGTCACTAGCAAGAACGATCCCATGGGAGAGAATCCCGTAAAACAGTCGCAGAAAACACAGAACTCTGTGGACTCGAAATTATGACTTGGAAGAAAAAATGATGTGGTTTGCGCAGTCTTCTGACATGACGGTCAAATTTTGTGCATAAAACGAGGATTTTGAAATAATAAAACCTATGTTAACTCTCATAAAATGAACGCAATTTGGAGCGTTTACAAAGCTCATATAATGCGGACCAGCCTGCCTCAGCCGAGGCATCCTCGAGACGTAGTAAAATTATTCATATCCGATGGCACAGCAAACTTCGACCAGTAATGGGTGCCCAGCTTACACGTACAGTATTTATTTCTCGCGTTAAATTTTTAGGTCGGCTACAATGTCTGAAGTCAACTTTTTTAGCTGTGAAATAAGATGAGACCTGTCTTAGGACGTGCCTAAATCTACGGACAAGGCACCCCTATAACAGCTATTGTGAAGCGTCCGAAATTAGTTTCTTAGCGTTGTCCCAAGTCGCTGTCCGAAGTTGCTGTCTAATAGCGCCCTCAATTCGTACTGTGAAAAATTAAAATCGCGCTGTGAAACTGACCCCTGCTGATTGTTAGTCATGTACCAGTGCAGTTGTCCCACTAGTCCAGTAACCTACCAGCCCAACTGCATAGACTACTGTGTGCCAGCCGAGTGTGTGCTTGCGAGTGCTATCCATCGGTGGTAAAGCCATCCCTATGTCTTCTCATTCGTTCATATTCAAACTTGGCATCATTGGAGCGAGGTATTCTGGCTGTACCACCCGATTTCAGCCTGGTGACGCTCCTGTTCTCGCAAGCCAGCATTGCGATTGGTAGGAAAAGATATCGATTATGCAGCAGGCAGTTTGAGCAGGAATCGATGTTATAACGAATTAGACTTACTTTCGATTTTCAATGGGTGTCAGCTTCTCTAGTTTTCCCAAAGTCATCGGAAACAGCTGTGAATTTTGATGAAAATTTATTTTCTTGGACTGCTCGTGAAATTTCACGTAATGCCAGAAAATTGTCAGCTGTAGTAAATTTTCTTGGTAAAACTGCAAACACAGTAAAGCTTTGTTGCTGGTGCCGGGTGCCTCATCAGTGTCGCCATATTTGCTTTCGCGAACTAATCTTAATAAAATTATTAAAAAGATAAATAGAGTTTTCCTGATTTTTGTTTACAACGACTTATCCGATGCAGGTACCGAAGCTAAAGCTCGCAAAGGACACTTTAGGCTGCTTTGTGGATGCGCAGTGAGACGGAAGACATATTCGCTGAGCAAAACCGAGCTAGGTTCCAAAAAATTAGCTTTTTTGCATTTATCAATGTGCAGACGTTCTTCTCGATGTCATGCGGCTATCTAGACATGTCTGCTACGCAGTGGGAGCACGGAACAGGAAAAGTGATAAGTGTTTAATGCAATGAGCATTGAACCTGGGTTGTCGGCTTGAAAGTAAGGCGCAATACTGCTATCAGGGGCGTAGCCAGCAGGGGCTGCGGGGCTGCCCCTGGCATGAATTCTCGTGTACAGGTACTACTCGGTACTACCTTGGCGCTTTTTGGTGCTCTGAAAAGCACTGACCACCGACAAAGAATGGGTAGAATTTGAATAGTCCCGCGAGTGCTACTTATAGTTTTCAAGCACGATACGTCCTCATTAAACAGTATCCAGGTAGACACCAGATCAGGTCGGGTTGAAGCCGACGCCGACCCGACCCGACCCGAAAGTCACTGACCCGAAATTTCTGGTCCTGTTGACCCGAATTTGTCATGAGCAGCTGAAGTTCCTCGCGATCAAAAGCATTCATGAATCCTCAGAACGTGGTGGCACTGTTTAAAGGTGAGTGTGTGAAAATATAAGATGGAGACATCTCACGCACGCGAATTTTCATCTTTTGTTATTCCCCAGTTATCCTTTGTGAATGCGATAACATTCCTTCATATTTCCCAGACTAGGGGTCAAATAATTTTTTTAAAACCCCAGTAGATTTATAAGCGACTAGGGTCTGTCCACTAGAGGCAAGAAGATTCAACCAATTCAAATAATAGGCGCGAATAATAAAAAAAACTCTGTCATAACCTTCACATTCAGTGGCAGGCTACTGGCTAAACAAAGAAATACCTAAATATGTAAACATTAACCCCATGTTAGAGTTGCATCTAGTCTTCACAAAAGATATTGCTTACAAAGTCATATTGTGCTGGACACTAGCTCCTGCCAGAACCTCCACTTCTGATGAAGAATGTACTGTAAGGGTAGTCTCACCCATTCGTCAGAGTTGACAAGAATGTTCATGAGAACTCTTAGATATGGACCCTTCCCTTTGCAGGAATTACTCAGAAAAATTAGTCATTCCCACAGCTTACAATTTGTCTGACATTCGTGGAAGTTACGCAGAATGAAAACGGGGAATGCAAGACTTTATGCATGCATGCATGGAGCATATCCTGCGAATTCGGGAGTCGAACAGCTGTGAAAAAGGTTCTGTAGCTGCTCATAGTAGTAACTTGCAAAATTTTTGTATTTTTGACCCGTTTGACCCAATCTTTAAAAAAAGTGACCCGACCCTCATGGCTTTCTTATTTGTTGACAAACTAGAGAAAAGACGGAGGAGAAGTGAAATTGTGGATCACTCACGATCTTTGGCGCTAGCGAACTTGAAAGCGAACTTGTCGCACAACCGACAGCTGAAATCGAAAACGCCTTTATCACCCTGGGCGACCATGATTCATCCATTTCCGCATCTGGACCGCGGAAAAAGCTTTAGAAACCATCGAATGCCAAGCGAACGAGCTGCAAGGCAATGTCGGAAAGGACAATACAGATCACTGATCCGTTAGAACAAGAGGAGTTGGAGGACCTGGAAGCAGAACGGGGGCAAACCAAAAGGACTTGGAGGCGATCATTGAGCATTATAGAGGCGTTTATGTCCTCTACCGAAACCGACTCGGAAACCGGGGAAATAGAGGAAACTCTCAGGATCAACGAGTAAGCTAGTGTTCCAATGACCAGGGTTTTTTACTGTCTGACCTGACCTTTGACCTGCGAGGAACTGTAAATTTTCTAGCTCTGACTATGACAGTGACCGGACAAAAAATTTTGCTTTAACGGCACCAGCAACAAAGCTTCTCTGTGTTTGCAGTTTCACCAAGAAAATTCACTACAGCTGACCATTTTCTGGCATTACGTAAAATTTCACAGGCAGTCCAAGAAAAAAAATTTTCATCGGGTTAAAAAAAAAATTCAAAGCTCTTTCCGATGACTTTGGGAAAACTAGAGAAGCTGACACCTGTTGAAAATCAAAAGTAAGTCAAATTCGTTATAACATCGATTCCTGCTCAAACTGCCTGCTGCATAATCGATTTCTTTTCCCACCAATCGCGATGCTGGCTTGCGAGAACAGGAGCGTTACCAGGCTGGAATCGGCTGGTACAGCCAGAATACCTCGCTCCAATGATGCCAAGTTTGGATATGAACGAATGGGAAGACATAGGGATGGCTTTCGGCAAAATACCAGCTTCCACGAAATCAATCCTGGCTAAGCATACTACCATTACGTTGTTGCAAGGCCAAATCCATCAAATTAGCATTCTCCTCCCATACATTCAAATCGACTTGTGAGACTTCCCTTTCTATTGCTGCCATCGTGCTGAATCCACAAAAATAAAAGCATTTCAAACATCGATAAAATGAACTATCTGATTGGGCTTCTCAAGGGGGACGCGTTCAAGACCGTCTCATCGTTGTCCGTTACCGAAACTAATTACGAGGTCACTATTGCCATGCTGGATGAGCGCCATGGAAACAAAGATGTCGTAATTGACGCACATTACACGGCTCTAGCCGATTCGCCTCCAGCATTAAACATGGAGGGTTTACGCACGGTGATCGACAGCATTGAGCAGCATTTGAACTCGCTGAACGCCTCGGGCGAGGATACAAATTATCGCCACTTTCGTCGTCCAGCTGGAGAAAGAGCGTGACGATAATGAGGAAGAGTGGAACGTCAACAAATATCGAGACAATTTTCTGCGCCATATCAAGCTGTATGAAATGGCCTATCAGAAACCTGATGAGTTCATACCTCAAACCCTCAGCACAGCAACAGTCAAAACCCTCGAAGCATCGTTTCACAATCTAGCAGGTAAGCGCACTTCTCGTTTTACTGCAAGTTCGCTTATTTCGCAGACTCAGTCGTCTGGAGATGCAAGTTCACGATCAGGTGGTCAGCAGCATCGCCCTTTTCGCGAAGGCACAAATCAAGCTCGTATGGGTCAATTAACGAATCGCCTAGTCAACCAGTCCAGTCACAGCGACCGCACCGCCACCATCACACAACACGTCGGGGAGTGTCCCTTCTGTGAACGAAAAGGTCATTTTGCCGACGACTGTCGCTCAATTCCTGACTTGTCTTCTCGACGGGAGAAACTGAAGTCCAAGCGCCTTTACCTGAATTGCCTCGGCCCTGGTCATCACTTCCATCACTGCCTTCGCACAAAGCCATGCTTCACATGCAAGAAGGTCAAAGATCACCATTCTAGCATTTGTCCTGACAAATATCGCGATCAACACAATTCCACAGAAGCTGCATTCGTCGCCAGCAACATGGCATCCAGCAATTCCAGTCGCAACGACCCGACAACCATCCAAAGTTCTCTACTGGCCACAAACGAAGTTTCCTTGCTACAGACAGTTACAACTGGCCTCTTATCATCTGACAACAAAACCCAAATCACTGCTCGTTGAGTCTTCGACAACGGTAGCCAACGCAGCTACATTACGGACAAACTGGCCCACGAGCTAAAATTACCCATCATATCTCATGCCAAACTGTCAGTTTTCACCTTTGGCTCTATTCCGCCAAAGGAGCTTAACACCAAGGTGGCGGAGGTACGCTTACGCCTCCGCGACGGAAATCTCTTTAAATTTTGCGCGAATGTGGTTCCTGCGATCACTGGAAATATTTACCGGGCCGCGGTGGATACACTTTTCAAGAACTTTCCACTGGCTGATTCAGTGCCTATAAAACCCGAAATTACTCATGTTCATTTCCTCATTGGTTCAGATTACATGTGGGATCCAATTACTATGGATAAAATGTCCCTGCTCAATGGCCTGCACCGCATCAGCTCCAAACTAGGATGGCTTTTGGGTGGCCGACAACCAACTTCAGGATACAGGTCCGCTACTACCTTGTTTACAACGACTCTGTTTACGACTACGTTATCTTTGAATTCTGCATCACCATTCGAGAAGGCGGATCCAGTCATTCGTCACGCATTTGATCCGACGTTTTTGTAGGATCTAGGAACTATCGGCATCAAAGACTCAGCTTCCGACCCTAGTGATGAGGCCGCCATGAAAGTATTTAACGACTCCGTCATTTTTCGAAAATGAGCGCTACTGTGTTACGTGGCCGTGGAAAGAAAACGGCTAAGATTTGCCCTCCAATTATCAACTTGCTTTGGATCGCCTAAACTCGCTGTTGCAACGTTACAAAACCACTCCCGAGGTCTTCGAGGAGTACCAAAAGGTCATCGACAGCCAATTAGAAAAGGGCATCATCGAGCGAAAGGATGATACTGTAGCAACTGGAATTTTTAAACATTACATTCCACATCATGCCGTCATCACCCCAGAACGTTTAACAAAATTGCGCATCGTCTATGATGGCTCAGCTAAATCTCGGCAAGATCGAAAGAGCCTGAACGAAATGCTTCATCGAGGCCCTGTTATGATCGACGATGTTGTGTCGATCTTAATCCTGTTCCGACTAAATCCTACCGCTATTAGGGCGGATATTTAAAAGGCCTTCCCCCAGGTCGGACTGCAGGAGCCCGACCGAGATGTTTCTCCGATTTTTGTGGATACGCGATACGAATATTCTTTCCACTGAAAACAACATTCAAGTTTATCGCTTTACACGAGTGCCGTTCGGCATCATCTCCAGCCCGTTTCTTTTGGGTGCCACGATCACCCACCACTTACAAAAAGATGGTGGAAAAATTGCACTGAATTTTCGCCATAACATTAACGTAGACAATATCATCACTGGCGTCTCAACTATCGACGAAGCCAGGCTATTCTACGACGCAGCAAAGAAACTGTTTGCTGCAGCATCGATGAACCTACGTGAGTGGATGACAAATTCCTCCCAGCTGCTTGAGCATATACCGGTGCATTATCGTATGACTGGACCACCTTAAATTCTTGGCCCCTGTGGGACCCGGATTCTGATACATTATCGATTAGGGGCCCTACATCTTGCAATTTCGCTGCTAATAGGCGCGCCATTCTGCAATTTCTCTTCTCATTTTTCAACCCACTGGGATTATTGTGCCTTATTTTTTGAGCCTGGAAAGATCTTCCTTCAACGTCTGTGGCTCGATAAGATAGATTAGAATAGGCCCTTTCCAGCTGACCAACAGTCCCGGTGGAATGAAATGATCTCTGAGTTTCATCATCTACGTGATTTTCGAGTACCCCGACTCATTGGCCCACCCCTACAACAAGATGTCACCTATGAACTTCATTGTTTCACTGATGCGTCACAGCACGCCTACGGGACACGCATCAATCTCTGAATCATCACTCCAGACCACGTCACATCTCATCTTCTGTTCGGCAAGGCCCGCCTTGCCCCGGTTCGTGGATCTATGACTATTCCACGCCTCGAGTTACTAGCTGTTCACATCGGTGTCAAGTGCCTCAACTTTATTGAGCAGAGCTCGCCATTTCCTGTACTACGCAAAATCATTTGGACCGATTTGAAGTGCGTGCTTCATTGGTTACACTCCGACAAAGCATCAACTGTTTTCGTGCGCAATCGCATTCGCGACATACGCCAGTACCCAGGCATCGAATTCCGCTATCTCCCCACTACCGACAATCCTGCTGATTTGGCTTCTTGTGGTACAACTGTATCGATCTCATCAAACCAACGACAGTGGTGGCATGGCCCCTCCTGGCTTTGTGATCATTCTGCTGCTTCATGTCCTGTAACTGACATCGGTACCACGCCAGCTTTACAACAGCCAATCGAATCTGAGAAACAAACAACAACGACAACGACAACAACGGTGGCATCCGAAGGTCCTTCGCCAGGAGTTGGAATGTTTATCGACCATCATCCTCATTCATCCCTTACAAAACTGCTTCGTGTATCAGCTTATTGCCTGCGCGTCTTCGAGAAGAAAACTCGCCTAGACGGCGCGCTGACTAATCCGACCGCCGATGAAATTCGGGCCGCGAAGACTCTGTGCCTCAAGTACATGCAAAACAAACATCGCCTTCTCATTCTCGACGCACTCGCAAAGAATCGACCACATCCTTTAATCACGGAGCTGGCATTGTGGATCGACCACGACTGACTCATTCGCTGTGGCGGTCGCATCCAACATTCCCGCTTGCCAGAGTCGGCCTTACATCCTATTTTGCTTCCTAAGAAAGACCATTTTACCACCCTTATCATTCGCAATTATCACCAAAAGCTTTTTCATGCAGGTGTTTCCCGTACACTCTCCCAAATTCGGCATGAGTATTGGATTCCTGCAGGACGTTCGGCCGTTTTCAACGTTGTTCGTGGCTGCCTACCTTGCAAAAAATTCGATGGAGGTCCTTATCGAGCACCTCAAATGCCCCCATTACCTGCGTCGCGTGTCACCCTAACGTCTCCGTTCACAACTGTCGGCCTGGATTACATGGGTCCTGTTCATATCAAGCACCCCTCTCCAGGCTCGCCTGCACAGAAAGCTTGGATTTGTCTTTTTACCTGCTTGGCCACTCGAGCAGTTCATTTGGAGTTACTACCATACATGTCTGCGGCTTAATTTCTCATGTGCCTCAAACGATTAATAGCACGACGTGGAGTCCCTTTTGTGATCATTTCGGACAATGCTCGACAATTCAAATCGGCCAGTTCCACTCTGAAAAAACTGTGCTCCTGGCTTCTTAGTAGTTCTCCCATTCAGTCGCACAGTAGCGCCAACGGTGGAAATTCATCACTGAGCGTGCCCCTTGGATGGGCGGTTTTTACTAACGTTTAAATCGTCTTGTCAAACAAAGTCTCAAAGAGACTGTGGGCAGAAGCCTGCTCACGTTTCTTCAACTTAAAACCGTGCTAGCCGATATCGAGGCAATGATTAAAGGACATAAGTCGGGCTGTTTGAACAAGTTATGTGGCCGCCAAGGCTAATAAATTAGTGAACCTTCCAATTGTTTTCACGGCTAAACCCTTTTGTTCTCTGCCTCTGCGTGTCAATAATTGATAAGGCGCAGCTGGCGTGAGTTGATGCCTGCCTTATGACTGCCTGCCCAAATCTTGTACCTAGTCTCTTATGAGCAGTAGGCCAACAGGTAAAGCTGAATGCTAAATAAAACGGTGAGCTTGCAGGAGACATGCAATTGTACAGTTATAAAATAAAAATGGGTACAGTATGAAATCTTTGCGGTTTGCTCAAAAAGTCCAAAAAATTGCCCGAGAAGAGAATCGAATCCATGAGTTATATGCCTACGTGTTGCTTAACCCGCCGCGTTCATCACCTGCACAACAGCCGCTATTCTTCTCGGTATGATAGCTGTTATTTTCACATGCAGGGGTCTCTTAGAGATAATGGTGATCATCACGGCAATTTCCATTTGGTGAATAATCGATTGACGTTTAGCGACCCTTGCAGTGGCCAGATGACACTTCTGTTTGGCTGCTGGAGCTTTACAAGAACCTGGCTCTTTCATCAGCATTTATTATTATCTAAGCATTTATTATTATCTGAGCCACCCCTACTTCTGATAACCTGATGGATGACCAGTGGTCGAAATGCTCTAAATCGCATGCAAAAAAAGCAGTGGGATGTGAAGTCAATTGCGTGTGTTCTCGTATGTTATCTGGGGTTTTCTCATAACGGAATCGGGTTTGTTCATTGAAGTCAAGTCAAGTGTAGAGGCTGACTCCCGTTTTTCGGTACAAATAAGATTTTATTTACGGCTCGTATCTGTGCATTTGCGCCAAGCAGCCTGCGTTGGTAGATCTAGGCAAGTGACCGGTTTTGAAAAGAAAATAAAGATCAGTATGTTTTCAAAGTCAAAAATTCCAGCCACTGGTGAATTCGAACTTTATGTTACCAGCTTCATGTACTGCTGCATCGAACGGCTTCACCACCATGATCCTGGGGTAAATGCTGCGAGAACAGTGGTTTCATACTCTCATCTTATACCTGCTATTCTCCGCATACTTTTTGTACACGTATCTGCCCTGTGCTGGGAACACTATTGTAGCGAGATAAGCGTTGTGGAAGCGTTTAGCAGCAGAGAGAATGATCGAACTTGTAGCGAGATAAGCGTTGTGGAAGCGTTTAGCAGCAGAGAGAATGATCGAACCGACTGCTCTGGTCGGCTGACGACGAGAGACTGAGTATAGACAAACTTCGTTACACTGTCTTTATGGACAAAGGTAAGCAGGCGACCTCTCTGGTCGGAGACAGAACGAAGAATGAGCCACAGGAGAGCGAACTAGGCATAAAAGAGGAAAAGAGTCAAATCGTAAAGTCACGGATCGACGATGCTTCTCCTGGGCTGTAATGTGAGCGTTGAATCAATCGCGCTCCGTCGCGACACTCCGGCGGGCGAGAGATGCCCAGGGAAGGGAAAAGTTGGGACCAGAGTTCATGGATTCCTGAAGGGATTTGCTCACGAGGGGGTTCTATCAGAAAGGTATTGTATATTATAGTGGGATTTGTCTACCAAAAAGAGAAAAGGGAGCCTTTAGAGACTACAGAAGAGTTATTCATGCGAAAACCGAACTTTCCGATCAAACTTTAGATACGTATTTAGATAAACTCGACGAACGACCTTTATATAAGACATACAGTAGATAGATCTCAGACGTATTTGTATGCTCTATACATCTGACTGATGTGCATGCGAGGCTGCGCATTCGAGAGGGCGATTTCGGAACGATTTCTCCAAGATGCGGAGTACAGCAGGACTTGATCCGAGATTTGCGATGCAGCCAGCGAAGTTTCTTCATTAGGGACGACGGGATAATGTTCGATGCACAAATCGTGGGGTAGGACACGATGCAGTTTAAGTTCTTCTCCAAGTCGACTTTCGTCTTGACCAGGAGGCGACCAGGATAGCCGGGGTCAGCGACAGGGAGCGTTTTCATGACTTGGACACCGGGAATAGGAGTAAACAGGTCAGCAGGATATGAGCCACCATCGAGGCGTTTTCGTACCAAGCGATTTCGAATTATGGAGGAGGCGACAGGTTGACGAATGGGTTTACCGATCCTTTGCCGAATAGCGGGCGGAGTATGCGACACTCCGATGTGTTTCAGGCGAACATCGGCGCCAAAATTGAGAGGGCGAGAAGATACATTACGTTTTCGAAGCAGTAAGGAATTCTTTGCTTTGGCCAGAAGATCGGCTTTGCCCAAAAGTGAGGTACTCGTACATCGGATGATGCCCTCTGCGTCGACGAAGGTGTGTAGATTTGAAATTTTCTTTGATGGCGTACTTTCGCGATTTTGTAGATCATGGGCTACTGTAGCTGCAGGAAGGGAATGTGAATCGATGACGTCAGGAGCTGAGATTTTCGAAGGAGTGGGCCACTCGTTGGGCGACTTGAGAAGGAAATCAGGTTCTTTCAAACACGAGATGAGCGTAGCGGCAGTTTCCAAGGAGTCATATGGCGATGCTGTGTGTGTTGGACTTGAATTTCCGGGAACGAAGCTAGACGAGATCGTAGAGTGTAGATCATTCTCGAACTTGCGTAGTACCGATTTATCGTTAGCATCAGATGAACAATCGCGAATTCCGATTTGTTCAGGTTTCAAATTTGTCAAAGGATCGGCCATTTTTATGGCATGCGAGTCGGAAGAGTTCAGACAAGGCGAATCGATTTCAGAATGAGTGTTTGTGAGAAGAAGGGTCGTATGCGAGACGATGTTTGCCGATTCATTCGTAGCAGATGGAGTTGGTGATCCTCCTTTTCCAGTAAGGATCCACCCCAGACGAGAAGGAATGAGAGATAGCGGAGTGCTTCCCGGCACTGAGACACTGGAGTCAGCGAAGATTTGATCCCAGTATTCTGCGCCAATTAGAATGTCGACAATACGGGACTCCGAAGCATACGGAATAGTATCGGCTAGATCGTAGGACTGCAGGAATGTCTCAGCTTCGGGAGATAGGGTTGCCATCGGGCGAACCGTCGGGTCGGTTATCTTCGGAATCACATAGGCTGTGATGCTGAGATCGAAGCCATCGCGAGTGCGAATGGAGAAAGCTACCAAGCGGGAACTGAAGGAATTCATGATGCCACCGAAAGAAGAGACGCGAATCTGCTCTGTTCGAATAACAGGAGCACCAATTCGCCTAGCGAATTCTGAAGAAACGTAGGATCGTTGACTTGCAGAATCAAGTACAGCGTGGCCATCGAAGAACGGCTTTGATGGACCAGAACGAGCGGTGACCTTGGCGGACAACATGAAAGAAGAGCGGAGAGGACTTGGAGCTATGCAGGATGTTGTTTGCCCAGATGAGGGGCCGGTCGTAGAGTGAGATGTAGCAGAGAAGGAGGAAGAACCGCAGAGCGAACGATGATGCCTTCCACGGCAAGATGGGCAGTTCTTAGTACTTTTGCAATCACCAATGCGATGACTGCTAGACAGACAGTTGAAGCAGAGTTTCTTTTCTGAACATTGCTTCTTGCGATCGTTGGGCGTCGGATACTTCGGGCATTCGCTGGGCCAGTGACTACCATTGCAGAGCTGGCACATCGGCGGTTTCGTTTGAGAGGACCGAGAGCCACGGTGGCTATTCGTAGCGGGGTTACTTGAAGCGAGGTTCATGGTTGTGAAGACGCGACCATGACTCTGATGGCTAGCTGGGTTCCGGGCAGGGGACCGGTTCCTTACGCGTTCAGACCTTTCAACTTCAGGGGGCGACGCAATATTACGAGAGCTATGTTCCATGTATTCCGAGGTTTCGATATGATCTTGGAGTAGGACGATCAGAGATTCGACAGTGAATGGCTTCTTTCCATTTTCTTCGAACAACTTCATTGCGAGACCCGGAGGGAGTAGGTCTTCAAGCATAATGGCGAGGCTGTGCTCGGTTTGCATTGGAACGCCTAGAGCAATCAGCGAGTTGTTTGCGTTCAGTTCGTCAAAGAAATTACGCAGCGCGCGTGCCTCGTTCTTAGGTGCCGTGAGTGCGTGAATGTTCTGCAAGTGCTTCGTGACTATGAGATCCTTTTTCCCAAAACGATCTTCGATCGTTTTCAAAGCGACGGCGTAGTTCTCGCTCGTCACGGATAACCCTTCAATAGCCCTAGCGGCCGGACTTCCCTCTTTCAGGTGGGACTTAAGATAGTGAAGTTTCAAGACATCCGAGAGATCCTCCTGACTATGCACACAAGCCATAAAGGCGTCCATGAACTCCTGGTACTTGGAGGGGGTCCCGTCAAACATAGGGGGCTCAAAAGAAGGCAATCGTACCTTGTTTCCCTTTTGGACCACTGGAGGCGCGGCGGGAGCTTCAGGGATCGCCAGACGTCGCCGTTCGTTCTCCATCTGAATTTCGTGCAGTTCCTGGCGACGTTTCCTTTCTTCGCGGCGTTCTTCAATTTCGACTCGACTGTCGAGAATCTTAAGTATGCTCGCGAATTCGGCGTCGAGATCGTAGTACTGGGAGGACAGTTCGTCGAATTGCGCGATTTCTTCTCGGAAGCCATTGACTTGTTCGTCTTCCGACGCATCGACGAACGCGTTGTACCGAGTTTCATAGGCCACGAACAGTTTCTGGAGTTTCGATTTTGCTAATTCGATCGTAGACTTTGCGTCTGGAATTTCGTCCAGGGCGCAATTGGTTGAGCCGTCTTTGTCGATTTGAGTAGATCGGAGCGCCTTTCGGAGACGTTCGCGAATAGGACCAAGCTGTTGCCGAGATTTCGAGGCCATCTTCACACCGCACCGCCGCCTTCCAGGCGAACCAGTCGACGAAGGGCGAGGCGAAGATTGGACGAACCACGTTCTGCTACCACTTGTAGCGAGATAAGCGTTGTGGAAGCGTTTAGCAGCAGAGAGAATGATCGAACCGACTGCTCTGGTCGGCCGACGACGAGAGACTGAGTATAGACAAACTTCGTTACACTGTCTTTACGGACAAAGGTAAGCAGGCGACCTCTCTGGTCGGAGACAGAACGAAGAATGAGCCACAGGAGAGCGAACTAGGCATAAAAGAGGGAAAGAGTCAAATCGTAAAGTCAAGGATCGACGATGCTTCTCCTAGGCTGTAATGTGAGCGTTAAATCCATCGCGCTCCGTCGCGACAACTATGTAAATCTTGACCGCGCCGCTCGGGCCTTCTTCAAACCCAAGTGAGCCCTCGCCTTCCCGGACGGAAAACAAATAAATACCAGAGCAAAAAAGCGCAGAAACTAAAACCCAGAGAAAATGGCTTTCGATGAAACAAAATGCACACCAATTATGTTATGACAAAACCCCTGCAAGAATTCTGATTCTTAGAGGCAACCATGCATCGCGGTTTAGCGAAAAGCCGTGAAACTTGCTAAGAATAGTTCGGTAGAGGGAAACCTGTCTAGTGCAACAAAAGTTGGCACTGACCATTGTCCACTCAGATTTAAGAAATGGTCTCTTGGTCACTCTTCATTCATCCCCACTGTTTAGCGCAAGATAGTCCATGACGTGCAAACTTCATATAGCGCAGCTAAGGCTGGACAATTCTGTCATTTGATTCAATTCGTCCTTGCTGTCTCCAAAAGAAAGATTTCATTCCAGATATCCACCATTTCTGCTCTGAGAAAATCCCTTTCGATGTGACAGGAAAGGCCTGAAAGGGGTCTAAAAGCGCTTGTCTTTTGACTTCTGCTAGAAAGGTATGAACTTTCTGGCGCAGAGGACTTTTGACGCACAATTTCTAGAATCGGGCCGTTGTGCACTATGGTTCGAGCCCTTCCAAGCTCAGTTCTTTTTGACTTCTTTATTCATTCTTATTTTCGTCCAAAAGCAGGAATTCCTATACGTTAATTATTGATGTATTCTGTTGTATTTTTGCTCTAATAATTTCAAAAATCACTCTTCTACTTTTTGCGCTGAAATCCTTGTCATGTAAACCTGAAGACGTGCAGTCCGTATTCGTGCATTTAATTTGAAACCAGAAAAATCTCAACAATACATTACGAAAAATAAATAAAAACAACATCATCATAAAAGAAACTGGCAATCGCCCCGTGCGAGATAGTTTCTGACTTTTGGCATTGCTCAGGTGAGCGCTATAGTAACTTCAGCCCGCACCATCTTTCTTCACCGTTTGAATCTTACGCCATTTGTGATAGACGGCTAAAAACGACCCTGCCTGAGGTAATTCCTGGCACCAGAAATTTCCCGACGCGTGTCCTTTAATTCGCGCCCTTTGGTCTACGTCGGCGCTGATTTTGAATCTGGATACATCATTACTCCAGCACACTTCATTATGTTAAACCCAAAAGCTAGTTTTTCGCCAATTCCAGCGAATACTTTAGCTGATGTCGAATATATTGAAAAACTTTCCTCAAAGGACAATTTACTTGCCCTATGGAAAAAGGGCGAACGCTTACTTTCTACATTTCGGGGCCATTGGCAGAAAGATTACTTGCTCAGCCTCAACGAGCGTAAGCAAGCTTCTTCGGAACAATCGCACTGCAAAGCGCGATCGCAACCCCGCCGTGGCGATATCGTGCAGATTTTCAACAATAACCCTTGCGGCACCTGGACATTGGGGACTATCATTCAATTTATCCAGAGTGCGTATTGCCAGATTTGGCCAGCGAACGTTCGCACCTCATCTGGCAAGGTCTTTACCCGTTTAGTCACCGATCTGTACCCTTTGCAATGCGACCAGGCGGAACCTTCCGACTTGCCACCAGTTCTCTCTCCGCCAACCACTCCACGCCCATCATGTCCCCAACGCCGCGCCGCTCAAGAGGCGCGAGCCCGCATCCAAGAGTTGGCTCCACATCTCCAAGATTCATCGCTTTTCAGGCTCACTCTGCTGGAAGCGATATAAAACGACTGATAAGGAAACATCTCCAAGCACTTCCCAAACGACAACCAACAGTACAGTATCGACCGAGGGTACCATGCACTTTCAACCTAACGTCAACATTATTCATTATTCTATCTATGTATCTATGTATCTATCTATCTATTTTATTCTTGCTGAAGCACCTGACTGCGCACTCGATACAGCAAGCCACACAAAAAAGAATACATAAAATAACAAACTGTCATAACAAATCGTCATAAATGCATTTGCAAGTACATTGTAATACAGCACGCTGGAACGATACAGGATTGGTAATCGATGCTACCTCATAAGGTAATGTATTCCACATATTTGTTCCCGAACATAGAAACTCTGCTTAAAACGTTCAAAATTGTGAACTGGAACAACCAAATGATGAGGTTGGTGCAACCGAGTACTAAAACGTATACCGCATTCAGATTTATGAACAAAAGAAACATTCGGAAAATCGTGGATACCATTATAAAACTTGTGTAACTGACAAATTTTCAACATCTTTCTACGTTCAAAAAGAAACAACTAACCATTACGCGCTAAAGCTGTCTCATATGAAACTTTCCAGTCTTTCATAACAAAACGAAGAGCAAGAAACTGAGATCTTTCTAATTCATCAATGTTTTTCTTAAGGATGGGGTCCAACGACAAACATCCATATTCCAAAGTTGATCTTACACGGGCATTATAAACAGCTTGGAAACTTTACCAGGAACAGAACGACCAAATTTTCGATTTATGGCACCCATCATAGAGTTCGCCCGCTTACATGTTTCATGAACGTGATCAGAAAACTTCAAGTCAGGAGAAAAAAGAGCTTCAAGATATTTGACAGTGCTAGAAATTTCCAAAAGCTTATGTCCCAAAAAAAGTGCTACATTACCAAATTCAGGCTTAGGACCATAACAAAAAATTAATACCTGCGTTTTTGCTGCGTTCAAGGCTAACCCGGCCATATTTATCCAAAGTTCAATGTAATCCAAGGCAGGTTGAGCTGATTGGTTAATGTCATCGAGTGTTTCGGCAGGTACCAATAAAAGAAGATCGTCCGCATATGCTTGCAATCTGAATTCCGAAAACTGATTTTCGAATTCGCATAATAATTCATTGAAATGCGCAATGAATAGTGTTGGGCCAAGAATGCTGCCTTGAGGAACACCACTGAAAATCGAAACCAAATCAGACGCACATCCTTTGACCGACACATATTGCATTCTCCCTTTCAAATAAGATTCAAGCCATCGAGTAATTTTTGGTTGCAGTTGGTGCTTTTCAGATGAAGAATGGAGCGTGTATTCCATTGTCCAGTTACTGGGTACTGCTATGATTCCACAGCTCAGCCGACACCCCCACCAGATTCGGCGACACGAGTTTGTGCTTCGTGCCATCAAGTTGGTCATTTCGCTCCGCTGTGCCCACAACGCCTTCCTTGTCAAGTGCGAGGCTGCAACCGTACACCCGGCAATGGCCCATTCCGCTTCCCATTACTGTATGGAGCGGATATGGCTGAAGCTGTGAGAAACCAAGCGTCTGGCACCATCTCTCAGTCGACAGTCCAGCAACAATTAGCCAGCATCAACTCATATTCAGTCGACCAGTGGTCAAACGAACGTCAAGTCCAGTGACAAATCGACCGATTCACCTGAAACATCGACAATCGCCCGAAATCGTTATTGGTATCGATGGTCATCAAACGCAAGTCGTGCCAGATTCTGGTGCCAATGTCACGATCATGAGCCACATGGCGTACAAACGTGTCCACACGAATTGAACTAGAAAATGCGAACCCTGTTCTCTTAACATCCGTACTGTTAACAACACGAATCCAGATATCATGGGAGCCAGGTATGTGAATCTGACATTTGGTACTGTTACAGTCATGCATGAAGTCGTCGTCTTGTACGATCCTGACGAGTCATTCACCATGCTGATTGGACAAGATATCAATTAACAATATGGCGCTAAGATTTGCCATCATTCTCAAATGGTCAAGTTAAATGTCGGGTTTCTAAAGAAAGTCAAGCTTCTATTCGTGCGCAATCGACCTTCAGCGTCAGGTAAAGGCACGACTGTCAATCGTTTCATAGCACTGCAGCCACGTGGAAGAGAAGTCAAGTCGATCAAATCAGGCAATACGAAACAATCAAGCGACAACCAGCTGCTTCCGCACAAGCAACGTGACGGCCATTCTGCCCGTTACGGGTTGGTTGTCAGTCCTCGTTCACTGCGTTCGTCTGAGCAAAAGGTGAGGAAACAATCAAAAGCCAACGACATTTCGCCTGTTCCATCTTTAATTAGCCCAACCCCCAACGTCGAAAGTGGTGAGGTAGACTCGACTACACATACGAAAGCCGCTCGTGCAACCACCAGCTCCACCAACCGACGCACTACGACTGGCATCAAATATTTTCCAGCGACCAATGGCACTCGAGCAGATATCGTATCTAATCGAACGTCGGTTCCGAAATCAATGGCACTAAGGCAATGGGAATCGCGATATCGACAGCAACTACTGTGCGCCTACTGCTGCGTACCTGTCCAGTCGTCCGGCCACTTCAAGCATCAGATGGTCGACGAGACGATGTCCGCTTAAAAGCCTTGAGACGGCCCGCGGCACGCAGAGGGTTTCTCCTCCGTCTTTTATAGTTTATTCATTGTGTTTTTTTCTTTTTCAAGGGCATAATTTAACCCGTCAGGATAACAGTCAGCCACTGATTCCCAAATGCTCATCGCCTTCTACAACGAAATTCCCACTACGGTTGCCTTAGGCATATTTCCCTTTAGTCACACGATCAACTACAAGCTCAGTGCCAGTCAGGCGCCACCAGCTCAATTCTTTCAATGGAGACGGCTTTTAAACAAATTCGTGTTCGTCTATTTCTATTGCGGAGGATGGAATCCTAGGCACCATCACCACGTCGCCTCCCAGTTACTGGCCAGGGCTAGGAGCGAATCAACATCGACGTGATGGCATCGTCTGCATGTCCCCTGCCCTACACTTAACTCTCGCCTGTCTCCCCTGTCCACCCAACAAACCCGTCCTCATAGCGCCTTGTCGCTTCCCTCCAGCAGTAGCCATTCCTGGTTGCCGCCTGCCCACCCGCCTCTTGTGGCTAGCATTGATCAAGACCCCCTCGTGGTTCAGTCTTTGCCACTTGACGAGCAGTTCACGCTCTCCGTCTTCCGTTGTTCGTCGACGAAAAATTTTTTTAATTCGGTAAAATCCAGGTGTCACTTTTTGTAATTCTTCCGCATAAAATGTCCCCTCAATCGGTCCAGTGTCCGATGCTAGCTTGTACACAATCGGTTTACGTCGAACAATAGCCTTGACTTTGAATATTTTGTCTAACCAGGTAGATAAATAGCTTTTATGGAAAGTAAGTCTCTCTTTGGCGATGCGAACTGAGTCACCGACTGCGAATTTTGGGTTTTTTTTTCTTAGCATAAATGTGTCAATTCTCAGAATACAAATTTTTAAATATCACATCACTGTTGTCGGGCGTGCAATTATTTGGCGCCATTTTAGTATGTCGACTGACACTGTTATTGTAAGATTCCACCAACTCAGGCAAGGCTTCAATGTATCGTCGGCTTAAATTGTAGAACAAGAATTTTAATATTTTTCCTTCCAAATCCGGATAGCACGCTCGGCAATGCTAGCTTTAATTTCGCTAGACGTAGAGTACATGGTTATGCTCATCTTTTTGAAAATGCCTTTGACTGGTTTATTGTAGAATTGGGTACCGCGATCGACTTGTAACCATCGTGGTCGCTTTGCCTCATCAGCGTACAGGTTGACAAATGCCTCATGCATGGTCTGTGCACTTTTGTTTTTCACTGCCACCACATACCACTTTTTGCTAAAGGCATCCACCACGATCAGTAGGTATCTGTACCCGTCATTCCAGTGCGCCTATTTTTGCATGTCGTCCAAGTCAGCCATATGTAATGGACTAATCTTGGACGTGTGGACTCGATTACGTTGGAAGTGTTGACGTTTAGGCTTGACTAGAGTGTACGAGTCAACACCAGACAAAAATTCACGTACATCATTACGTGTTACAGTATGACCAGCACTGATAGCAGCAGCATATAATTTTTCGACACAACTGAAACCAGAAACACTGCTAGGATCGGTATACAACTTGAGTAGCTGAGCATCCATTGTACACTGGCATATAAAAATCTTGGATGGCCAGATAATTTCTACAAAACACACCATCATATCTTTTGAGAATTGGAGTAGGCGCTTCTTCTTCTTTCTCCTTAGCCTTACTTACAATGGGAGGTACTTCCAGTGCAATGCCCAATACTAGGTGAGTAATCACGTCGTTCGACTTGATAGCAATCCATTGCAGCTCCTGTACTTGTGTGTCGGACCTCGCATGGAGAAACAAATATTGCATTCGAAATAATGCTTGTCGTGCCACTTCTTGTTGAGCAGAGACAGCGTTGTCTGGCAGTACTCGCAGGAATAAGTTTTACCAACTATTTCGAAAGACGACAGGTGACACAACTGGGCTAATCGTATTCTGCTCATCCTTATACAGACACTGATCACCTGACTGGACAAGTCATAACACGTCACCAGCTCGCCCGTTTTAGAAAACCTATATAAGTAGGCCAATTTCTGCAAGACACTCATTGTCCTGGTTTTGGTTTGGTCGTGAGCAGTCGGTTGGTTTCTCTCTCCTGTGAAAGTCGAACGATGGATTCTCCTAAATTTCATCAAAAAGCTTTAAGCGCCTACATGCAATAGGTCAAAGATAATCATCAAGTGGAATTAGAAATGATAGTACCTCCAGCCTTGCCGGAATCCTTTTATTTACTGGCCAGAACTCCTGGCGCCATTATGAGGAACAAGAAAGGTAGTGGCCAATTATGTGTCAACCAGTCGGTGTGGCAACCAAGTTTTGGCAATTCCTTGACGGTGGAGAAAATTGCCATGAAAAGAACAAACTTCTATTTGGAGCAAGAGAACGTAAAGTGGAAAGTGAAACAGTTTAGCCATGTCAGTTTAGCCTGTCAGAATATTATGATGATGTTTGGTTATGAAAATATGGACCTGATTCGTCACAGTGACAGGAATGGAAGTATTTTAATTGTATCTGTCAGGTTGGATAGAGATATCTTTTACAGTTATATGGATGCTTTAAAGAATTATCTGAATCAAGTATGGATTGTATCGATTTTGGTCAGTGATGGATTTATGTTTCTGAGTGACTTGAGAATGTAATAAACTGTATACTTGACTTTTTTCATTTTCTTCCAATACTTAGCTGCTCAAACTCCAGATAAATAGGAAGGGACTGGGTTATAAAAACTCATTTGATGGCCCGATGCTGCCACAGAATTTTTCTCTTCTCAATCATTGTGTCAGTTGGGTATGTCCACAAATGAGCTAAGCTGATTTTATTCCTTCCACAGCATACAGTATAAGCCGTCTACATCTAATTTAAAAAACAAGTAAGGACGCAATCGTTCACTTTGAATTTTTTCAAAACAATATGTCGTTGACACTGACTCGGTGTTTTCAAAGTGCATCTGCGATAGGTGGCAAAGAGGCCGTCGGTTTCATTAGTGAAGCATATATGCTCATCCCTGGCTGGTCGTATTGTTCGGTTGCAGTAGCGATAGTAGGAGAAGTGTTTTGCTTTGCTGTCCTTGTATTTCGACACGAAAGGTGCCTTAATTGACTTGCCAGAATGGTAATGACAATCAGGGCGACAAGACTGAGGATAATCTTTTTCTTATGCTCTGTTCGAAAGTGGATGCGGCAGCTACCATCGACTTGTTCTTGTCTTTCAGACTCCATTTTTGCAATGACACAACAAAAAATTCACATTCTTTATATGCTGTCAGCGCTCACAAAAATAGAAACACATGATCAGTAGGACCATAGCATCAAACAAAGCAGCAAAACGGCTAGCCTCAAAGTGACTGCCACTATCTCACAAGTGGTCATTCTTGTATCAATATATAAAATCATAAACTGATCCCACGTATGTTCTCTGAACCATAAAGCCAGTTCGTTGGTGCCGTACGATTCCAGAAATTGAAACAGACATTGAGCGCTGGTTGGAGAATACCTGGCCGTGTGTACGACATAGGCAAAAAAGATGACTATCTTCGTCCAGCTGACCCCGTTGTGGAATATTTTGTTGGCCAATCGTTTGAGACTAGTGATATTCACTCCTCGCACGTCGACTACTAGCAAGAATTGTCGATTGTTGAGAAATTGATTCACAGCTTTGCGCATGACTGCAGCATACTGACTCGGTGTTGGTCCTGCATCGCCAACTCCGCATAAAATCAAATAATTTACCACTTGTCTGGTCACCTGAGCAGCCATTCCTGGAGAGCACACTCAAGCAGAATGAGATGCAAGGGTTGCTTGCAGCCTTATATAGCCGACTGTAGTGGGCGAAGTGTGTTGTGCGACATTATGCGCTGTAAGCATGGTTAGAACAGCTTATGCACAAAACACATACACCGATTTATTATCTTACATCTACGGTTTATCATACCTCGGATAAGCGGTTATGACCGCACCATTTTTAGCCACCACGTGAATTGCATTCACAGAGCTATTATAACCAATCACTCGATCAAAGTACAGCCGAAAAATGATATCCTTTCTGAATGTGTGCGAAAAGCCCTTTTCCACCGCCTCGTAAATTATTTTTCTCTAATTACGAACCACGAAATACGATATGGTCTCTTCTCGCTCTTGCTTGGAAGCATTGGACCGACAGCCATGCACCTTCTTCACCTCCTCCATCGACCATTTGGGGACACTGATCACACATTCCGAACAAGAAATCAAAGTCTTCATCTCAAGGACTAAAATGATTGCTCCATCTGATGCTTGTGACATTTTTGCTCCAGCTTTTATAGTCAGACTTTTTGGCGAAGCTACTCGGACGAAGCTTCTTTGCATCTGATTGGCTATCGGCTTTGGGCGAAGCTAGTCCACGCATGTGATTGGTTATTGGCTATGGGCGAAGCCATTCGATGCACCTGATTGGCTGATGTCTTTGGGCGAAGCTTAGATGGGCGGAGCTGAGGCAGGCGAAGCTTGGGCGGGCGAAGCTGAGGCAGGCGAAGCTGGGGCGGGCGAAGCTGAGGCAGGCGAAGTTGGGACAGGCGAAGCTGAAACGGGCGAAGCTAAGATAGGCGAAGCTAATGTGGGCGAAGCTGCTCAATCGAAGCTCGAACCTGATTGATCGAAGGCTTATTCTGTTCAGCATACACTAGCACTGGATTTTGAATTCGCGCCAAGGCCTAGTTTACAATCAGTCTTTCCAAACTGCTATTATATTTTTTTTATCAGACATTACAACACACACCAAATCAATGGCTAAAAATCGACCATGCACGGGTCATCCATGAAAGGCGCAAGTTCAGCTTCAGCGCACAAGCGCTGAATACAGGTCAACGCGGCATCGACCTGCGCGTTCTCGGCGACGTTGGTGGTGGTGGCGAAAGATGGCGGGCCGTGAGATGGAGGGGCAGCGGTGGTGGTGCTGCTGGCGTTGGTGGCTGTTTCTTCGACCAGCTTTCTCTAAAACGGTCGATACGGGCGCTGAGAACAAGAAGAAAATGTTGGCACTGTTTCGAGGTCACTTCTATAGCTTTCAGTAGATCGGTAGTCTCCACCCAGCTCTAATCATACTCGTAGAAGCCTGAACTACATAATCAGCTGGCCTAAGAATACAATACTGTACCTAAGTAGTCAAAGAGAATGTGACACTGCTTTAGTTACGTCATTATCCCCTGATATATGAGGTCTTACTGTAGGCTGAGTCTCAACCCAATTTTTGGCATGCCCAAAGGAGCCTTAGCTGACCTATTCTTACAGTAGTGTGCCTATGCACAAATCGTCAGTTTGAGAAATCACTTACTTTGTGTAATAGATGCCTCCAGTGGTTACTCTATTTGCATGGGGCATCTAGTGTGAACAGAGGCACATCAGACTATTTGTCAGACATCTAGTGTGCACACGATGCACAGACTATCTGTCAGACACCCAGTGTGCACACGAGGCACAGACCATTTGTCTCCCTCCCTGGTCAGGGCCGAGCTGACTGGTTTCCCTAACATGCGAGGGATTGATATGACTAGTCCTTTGACCCCGAGCATCGCCTATATGAAGGCCCTGCTCCTTGCCTGAAAAATTCTTCTTATTTTTCTGGCTTTTACGTTTCTTGGACTATTGTTAAAGACTTTTCTTAGCTGGACCAGCCTTTCCCAACAAAGAGAACAAATATAATCGATCAAAGGCGGTTATTTCTAGCGCGTGGCTGATCTGCCATGATCTGCCATGAAACTTATTTTTACCGTGTGCGCGACGTCTGGTAGCTTGTTGCTTCTGCGTATGTCAATACGACATCATTTAGCCATACAGTAATTCACTCTGCGCATTTTTTCATCAATTTTTGTGAAATTGATCACTGATCAAAGTTCAGCCGATTTTGATCATTATTTTCAGTCATCGTAGCTCTAACTGGTGCAAAGATTATTCAAAATTTCTTTTTAAATTCTGTTCGTATGATACTAGAAAGTATGTTTTTAGTCTTTTTTACTTTATCAGCAAAAGCAACATGATCACAGCTTATTCGATCGACTGAAAAACAAAAATCCACCAATTGGTGGAGCTCCATGATAGCGTAGTATGAATAGGGAGTTTGTTTTAGATGCCGAAAAGCAATAAGGTGTCGGCGGACGATGCTGTAATCGACCTCGTTCAAGTAGGAGATGAGTTCGATGCGCTTTTTGGAAATAAAGACGGTGATTCTAATGAGGAAGAATTTGGTGGTGGTAGTGAGATGATGGATAGCGATCATATCGATCAAAGAGATATTGGTAAGTCTATCAAATGTTAGTTCTCACTTGGTGTGGGAGTTCCAGATTTGTTATGCATTGTGAGCTTTGTTATCCTTGATCTACGAATAATCGATCGATCGATTGATCGATCGATTCCCAGGTTCAGTGATCGATTGAAGTAAATTTTTGAAGGAGACAGCTTTTCGATTTCAGACGCTGTAAACCGAATGGAGAATTTGATGAACCATCTGTTGACGGAAACATCCGACGATAATGATCAAGAGGATCAGATCGGCGCTATTGGTGATCAAAACGACCGAAATGAAGGAGTGCGTGATCAAGAGGGTCAGATAGCGCTATTGGTGATCAAATCGACCGAAATGAAGGAGTGCGTGATCAAGTGGCAGCAACTGCAACAAGGCCAAAGCGTACAGCTGTGAGGAAGACGGCGAAAGCTGCCAAGCCATCGGTTCAATGGAAAAGAAGCCCTTTCGTTGAACCGGCGGGGGGCGAGTTCAAGGGGAAGGTAGATGAAGATGTTCCGAACTGGCCATTACCGACGCCATTGGAATACATAAAAAAATTTATTTCGGAACCAATGCTGACCTTGATGGCCACTGAGTCCGTTCGATATTATACCCAGGTAAGACTGCACTTGTTTTGTTTTTGGTACAGACTTATAAAAGGTGTTTTGATGATACATTTTCAGAGATGCCGGGCTAGTTCTGCGCCGCCCATTTCTAATTCAGCAGCTTCCAGCTGCCGTTCGGCTGATTCAACAAGCACCTTGGTCAGTTCGAGAAGTGCGTCACTTAGTAGTAGAACTCGTGTCGCAAGATCGATTTCGGTTTTTGATGCGGAATCTGCATTTTGTCGATACAGAGGATGCGACTGAAGAGATCAAGGAAGATCGGATTTGGAAAGTGCGTCCATTTTTGGGGCTTTTGCAAGAGGGATTTTTGAAAGTGACCCCGACCAAGCAACAATCGATCGATGAGCAAATGGTCGCCTTCAAGGCCTGGCATGGATTGAGGCAGTTTCTGAAAGATGAGCTGATCAGGTTTGGCTTCAAGGTGAAACATAAGCTGTTTCGTCATATCCAGTCACTCCAATATTTCTTCCTATTTAGGTGTGGGCCAGAGCGAGCCCCGATGGATTTGTACACGATTTTGAAGTATATTAGGGAAAGGCAACGGATTTGGAAAAGAATCAAGCAGACGAAATTGGAGTGAATTTGAGCGAATACGCTGTGGGCAAAATGTTGCGCCATCTTCCTCCAAATTGCAGCTATAAACTGTACGCCGACCGGTATTTCAGTGGCATCAAACTGGCGCGTTATGTCTTGGAACGTGGTGACCACTTCACTGGTAAAATAAATCTGCATTACTTCTTACAGTATTTTTGAGTATTAGTGACTGTTCTTGCAGGAACTATTTTGTCTAATCGATTGTGTGGCGCCACCGACCAAAAGCAGAAGATCAAATTGAAGAGCAATGCCGAGTTGGAGAAAGAGGGCCGTGGCTCATTCGATGCGTTGACGACAAGCGATGAAAAAATCGCTCTAGTAAAATGGATAGACTCTGGCGTTGTCCATATGATCTCGACCATACATGGAGCTCATCCAGTTTCGACTCGCCAACGAGCGTAAGTTTCTTGATTGATTTACAGTATTGTGCTCTAGTTTACAATAAGTTTTTGAATTTGGGTTTATAGAATCAAGAACAAAGAAGGAAAATGGGCGAAGATAAATGTGCAACGGCCAGCCATGATCAGCCAGTACAACGCGAACATGGGCAGTGTCGATCTCTCCGACATGTTTCGCTCTAAATATTTCAAATCGATCAAATGTCGCTGATGGTAAGTGATTTGATGCAAAGCATTACACTTATGGCACAGTTTATTATTTAGGTATTTGAACCTTTTCCACTACGGCATCAATTTGGTGATCAGACACGCTTGGGTTTTGTACAAGCGAGATTTCTCGAGGATCTGGGGCGAGGGCGATTTGGATCAAGAACCTCCCAAGATGATGCCTTTGTTTGATTTCGTCGACGATGCTTGTCGATCGATTCTGCTAGAGGCGGCCACTTTGCGCACGAGCTCCTCGCTTCGATTATCAGCGGCTGGCACATCGAGGCCCGACTCTATCTGATATGACGGGGTTGGCCACTGGCCCGTATCGATTGTCGAGAGTGCCAAATGTGATGATGGCCGAAGCCGACGTTCAACGTGTCCAGTATGCAAAGCCAGAGGTCGGCGATCCGAGACGAACACGTTTTGTAGCAAGTGTGATGTGGCGCTTTGCATTACAGAAGGAAAAACGTGTTTCATTGATTATCAGACGAAGCAATAGGAGTAAGTAAACGATTTGTTGACAAGTGGCTTGCAATTTCTAAAAATCATCAGTGTAGCAATACCAGTCAGGCCCCCCTGATAGGATGGAGGGTTCACAGAGAGGCCTTAGGTGAGTCACTCAGATCCGTTATTGGGTGCCTCCACATTTCCATGGAACACCGTTACTGGGTGCCTCCACAAATTTGTGTATTTTTGATTTCTGATCAGTAACACCGTTACTAGGGACCTCCACCAATTGGTGGATTTTTGATCTCTGATCAGGGGGGTCCAGAATTTTTTCTAACATCAGAACTTTTGTTCCTGGGACCCAGGGACCCTATTTACAAGATTTCATGCAAATCGGTGATGGTCACTTTTGCTTCCATATTAGAGGGTTAAAACTCATTGAAAATCTTTGTTTTCAGGTCTACATTGCACTTTTCTACTCAAAAAATGTGAGAATTGGACAACCGAGCATGATGCTCATCAGAAATGACAAAATTCAAGACTTGTGAGCGTGATTTAGGGCGAGACGCAGAAATTCAGAAAATTTGAATGTTGTATCATTTTATTTAAAAGCAATTTCTTGTTGTCAGACACACACACACACACACACACACACACATAAAGCAGAAAGAAATTGAACAAGACATATAAAATAAAATTATAATACAGAACCTGCGAGTCAACACAATTTACCCTACTGTAATGTACCTGCACATCAGCAAAATATATCCGAATGTCAGGCACCTGCACATCACAAAATATATCCTACTGTAATGTACCCGCACATCAGCAGGATATATCCCAATGTAAGGCACCTGCATATCACAAAAATATATTCTACTGTAATGTACCCGCACATCAACAAATAATATCCTAGTGTAATGCACCTGCACATCAGCGAAGTTGCCATATACAATACTCCTTTGTAACTCAGCTGGGAACATGGGGACTCACAAGCAGTCTGTCAACCAAAAACGACACCCTCAGTCCCTTCACTTGAACGGTACACTGCAAAGTGCCCTTTACACCATCTTCATATTGCGCGCTTTTCACTTTACACTTTACACTGCACGCATGCTTTTTACACTACTTTTTGCACTGCCTATGCTTAACCATTGTGCCACACAAAGTGAGCAATGAAGCACTCGACGCTAGTACTACTGAGAAGTGTGACTTTAAAATTTGGCTCCAAAATTAGGCCTAGAGCACAGTTTTAGGTAACATATTTACGTGTTAGACCCATTGCAAAAACTGAATGCACATAACGTACGGAGTTTTATCTTCAGACTTCCGATTAAGTGCACTCAGGAAAACACACCAGCAACAGTGTCTCCGCTCGGAGCACAATCATAAATTACATCAGCAATTTCGCCAAACATTAATATGATATATATTTTCATCCATTGGGCCGCGGTAGCGTCCCCCATGTAGTACATATGGCACACTAACAACGATATCTCAACTCCTTGATGTCATGAAGCGATGAAATTTCGTTTCTTAGTGTAACTTCACACTAGATTCAGTTCTACCGAAAGAATTTTCAAAATCTTTTTCCGTGCGGGCCCCACTCATGCTAGGCGTGCGAGAGCGAAAAACCTGACCAGGTTTCTTGTTTTCGCTATAACTCGCGATACATGCAGCCAAAATCGATAAAATTTGGTATAGGCATAGGGGACTAGTTAGGGAAGGCGCATACCGGAAATCTTTTCGAAATCTTCACTGGTTATCCTTTTATGGGCGGAAACGTGCCCGCGTCATACATGTATATGTATGAATGTATGTAGGTATGTATGTATAGACCCGATAGATCATAACGCCGATCGGGAGCTGTGTGAGATTGGGGGATCCAGCTATTTGTTTAAACAACAGGGTAACATCACTAATTGTGCCCTTCAATATTGATTTTGACCACGTATTGCCTCAAATTGTTGTGGGGTGCTCAGACGGGGGTCCACTCAGGTGAAATTATCATTTTTTGCAGTTTTAGACCCCATAAAAACCGTCTGGAGAGGCGCAGGGCAACTTTTTATAGCTTGAAGGGCGGGTATATCGAAGCGAAGGCGTGAGTGGTCGCGTGGTCGCGAACACTCTGCTAAGGGCGCCGCGTGATCGCGTCCTTAGGTCTTGAGCAGTCGCGTGACGCGCACAGTCCACGAGCAGCTAACTTAGTAAGGAAAAGATCACATGAAAAACGGCAAGCTGTGCTGTGCGACAGTTACAAGTTTAACTTCTACTCTATTCATGAGACTGTTTTTCTAGGTAGTGATCTTTGTATGCATTGCATTCGGTATGGATATGCATGAGCACGCTGCAGAAGTGTGCTGTGATTTGTTCAAGTCGAGGTAACTATGTACTGTAAGAAGCAATGTTGCAATCAAAAAAGTCATTGGTCATAGAAAGTTCAAAAAAAAACAAACAAAAATACAGTGGTCAGCAATGGTGGCAGACATTGGTCAAATAACTTTCACAAAAACGAATTTTTTGCAAAAGCAATATAATTGCACAAAAATCACTCAATTGCCAGCTAACTGATTTCCGACTGGGACAAACGCAATAGGAGGATGTTGTACACTAGGCCTGGGGCCGGAGTTTTGTTGGCACCGTCGCCTTAGCAGGATGAAAATAATAAAGCCAATTAAGGCAGCAACAGCGATGGCGATAATGGTGTTGATAATTGATTGAACTCCCCCACGAAGAATTCCATTCAGTCCGCTGGTGAAAAAGGTTGACGCCTCATCCCAAGCATTTTTGACTGTGTAGGCCACATCCTCGGGCGTTGTAGCAAATGAAGATCCGTAGTCGACTATGACGTCAATCTGCCGACGAAGGCGAAAGTAGTATAGACGGGGTTATAGCCGGTTTAGGCTCTGCCCCGATCCCTGATCAATCACCCATCGATCAGACCTGATCGACCAATTACCGAGCACCATTTCCACCCACCCACCCTCTCATCCATCCCATCGAACGGACGACGATGCCGTCTAGCGACGCAATACGTCTCCCCCCCAGCCATGGCCATATCGATCCTGTTCGCAGGATCGATCGATCGGAAAAATCGGCCAAATCAACCGTCGCTACAACGACTTTCGTCGCTACAACAACATTCGTCGCTACAACAACATTCGTCGCTACAACGACAGGCGCCGCGCAACAGGGTACCTCCGACATTTTAGCGGAAATTTTAAAACGCCAGAATAACTAAATCGTTCCATCACTACGATCGATAGGACCTACACACTAATTACTAACACCAATTTTCACAACAGTGAGCCCTCTAGCGACAGACCCGCCCTCTACACAAAACCAACCAATCCATACTACAATAGCTGACATCATTCGACAAAAACCAATCGATGATCGAGTCCATCGAATCACAAACCAGCCCTATTACAATATAAACTCACGTCTCAACCAAAAAGCTCATTTATTCGGAATGTTAATGCTTCTAAGGATTATAGCGGATCTAATGGCGTCACAATCATCAACAGCCAGAATGGAATCGAACGACCAACTTAGAATGATCATCCGATATTGCATACAATTGAAATTTCGCGAATTCGGCCTCCTTATCCCATACGCTCCCACCAAGATCGAGTTCTGCGTACAATGGGCGAGCCAGAAATACGAAGCGACCTACAATTTTAATCGGATCATTACATTTATCAATCAAATGCGAATCACATTGAAAAATGGTCAGGCAAAAATTGTGAGCATATGTTCTACTGTGTTGAAACGTGGACAGATCACGTACTGGCGTGCTATCGCATTCTTTGTGTTCATTCAATACTTAGCCATTACCTTTTATCAACGCGATATGTTCGATCACATTGATGCTATAGAAGACTGGGTCCTAAACGCGTCCTTAGCCTACGAGTTCGATCTGAATGGACTGCTTTGCATGTACTCAGTTGCCGTCAAAAAATGAAACCTGTTGCCTAGTTCCGTGTTGTTTACACACATACCTAACGAGTGCAAAACAGGACAAGATGACCTACTCCTCGAAAAAACTAGTCCAAGAAGACAGAAAGAGCCTCATAAAAATAATTGGCTGGCCTATCAGTAAAAACTGGATTTCTCCTCCCTTCATCCCCGTAGAAATAAGTCTTATCAGTCTCATCATCGAACGTTCATACAGAAGAGTCGCCTATCAACGAAATGTTTGTTTTCCTTTGCACCTTTTTTGTTTTCATCACCAAATTTCAATTAATCCAATCATATTGCGAATGCATCGGACCAACATCCCTCTATTGCAACAACCATCAACTCGACATCGGCTTACTTACTATCCTTCCATGCGCCAGTCACACCAACACGCTTATTCTACCTCAAATCGACACGCTCAACTGCAATAATTCCGACATCAAATCCAAGCTACCCCTCATCAAAAAACTAATTACACCAAAATGCTTCGATTTCTGCACTTGCTCCATTCCTCAAGTAGAATGCACAGGATCAGCCAACGACTGCGACTGCATCTGCCCAATATCGTAAGTTCCTCCATTCGATAACTTTCTTGCATACTAAAATGCGGTTAGTGTTTCAGCACCTCTCCTAAATCCACCCAACCGCCAAAACCGACAATCATATCTCAATGGACCAAATCCATACCCCAACCATCCTCACCAATAACTCACATTACTGCCAGGCCTATATACATCGTGTAAGTTACTCTATAAACCTAAAAATTAACAATAAGAGACTGCAATTGTACATTTAGATTATTGATAGTCATACTGCTAGGCATCGCTATGGTAATAATTATTGTCCACGTCATACGATTTAAACGCATGTACTATTTTCAAATTCTACAGTACAAAAAGAAATGACTCGAAATCCAAAATTTTTTCTAGACGCCAGACCCCCCAATCGAGTTTCTCACATGGCCATCACAAGGAAATTGGTTCGCTGAATTCAATTGAATTTAGCAATGAGTAAAAAGACAAATTTCAAAAACAAACATTTGATTTACGTTTTTAAATTTTTCAGTACAATGACGCTCCCTGGGTCCTACGAACCAGTGTACAACAGTACGATAATGGAGAACACCGAGACCATCAGTTCAGTGATCGAGACAGCTGTTTAACATATGTTATAAACACGTTCAATGTTTTTTTGTTATGCTAATACCA